>JACMIF010000923.1:0-26367 GCA_014805445.1 Diplogasteroides magnus
TCAAAACCCAAGAAATTTACCAAGAAATTTTTTCTTGGTAAAACCCCAAGAAAACAAGAAATTTTCTTGTACAAGAAACAAGAAAGTCCCAGCCCTGCTCTACTTGTCAGAAAGTGATTACGGTATAATCAATCGATATTTGCGGACGTAATATTTACGCGGCAGTGCGCGATATTTCGCCTGATTTCTTTGGCTCCGCCCATTTACCGAAATTTTTGACAATTTTCTTCGTTTTCTGCTTTTATTCACGTACGGTCAGGCTATCGTTCAAATTTCTCGGCTGTATCATATAAAGCTGTGATCTCTCATTATTGCTTAATCGGCAACAGAACCGCAGCCTGGCCTTGCGTGGTTTTTTGCTTCCTGATGTTGGGCTTTCGGATCAAGCGTCTTGATTTCATCTCTCTGCGACTAGGTTCTGCTTCGCTCATAGTATGATTGTTGCAAGTGACTAGTGCACTTGTCGCCTCGAGTGCTAAATAATCAGTGTACATCATCCATTCATCAATCTCCTCGCTCTCTCCCACTCTCACACTGTACGCTTAAATACTCTTTCCCCCCTTTCCCCTCTGCCGCCGCACTCTCTTCCACACTTTCATCTCCACGCGCTGTCCGCTCATTTCATTCGTGTTCACATCTCTCCGTGGTTCTTTGTCGTGCATTTCTCCCTCGGTTTATTGCTTTGTTATTGGCGAAAACTTTCGTCTATTGAAGCCTTTTCTGGATTTGTGAACTGTCCTTTGGAACACAACATTTTGAACCTTTCCTATGCTTAGAACTTCTTGCGAAAGGATAAATTACAGAATGTCGTGTTTCTAAACAACCGTTCCATTATTGTGTGTGATCTTTTCCAGTTCGTCCGGCATCTGACAGAACGCCAGTTGTGTTCGATGGGACGGCCCCCACCGGGCCACTGTGCGACACTCACTTCCGGTATGAGAATTCGGATGGTTTGTGTGAAATTACGGGGTAGGACTATGCTTTTTGGGAAGAGGATAACGCCAATTTTGCAATATTTTCCTTACTTTGGGAAGCCGAATATTAATAACTTTACTGATTCGTGCCTGTGATGTGATCACGTCTGCTTACAGCTATTGTAGAGGAAATGGGAGGTATGTTTGAATATCTGGGAAAGAAAGAGGAACTGTTGACACAGCTGACCTTTTGCGCCGTTTGGGAAAAGCATCAACAAACGGAACGGCTTCTGACGAAGTAAATGTCCTCTGGCGTTGATTAGCGAAACAACATGTTGCTGTAAATCGTTGGCTGAGAACCGTTGGCAGTAGGGAACGGAATCTTTGCAGAATCTAACATTTCTGTCATCTAATTCCCTCGGAGCAGTTGTCCATCACCTGAGAGAGACAACCGCTCCGAGGGAATTGGACGACTGACTGTTAGTACCTCTGCTTGGATTCCGTTCCCTAGTTGGCAGTTCTCTGTTGCGGTGTAAGATTTGGGTGACGATGTGATTTGTAGGAGTCTATGTTGTTTGGTCGCCGCAGAACGACAACAATACGGAAGAATACAATAACAGCCCAAAGTATATGCGCAAACAGTTGTTTACTTTTCCTTCGGCCCCAGGTATCCATAGCGCTGTTGTTAACGTCAGCTAGAGCTGTTCGACTATCGGAGTGGCGCACGAGTGCGAATAAGGCGTGACCACTTTTCTACGTTCGAAAAGTGAAATCGATGTGAACTCGCTTTGATCAGTTGGCTGATGGACTGACAAATGTCGACGTTTGTGTGACACCCGTCGATAGGATTACTGAATTCTGATGACTGAGGGCAGTCGATGTTTACTGAATGGACCGTCCGTGTCCATTATGGACGTTGACATGGTTCAAGGAGGATTGGTGGAATGAACCATTTTGAACTTGTGATCATGCATTTCTGAAGCAAACTCCAAAGAATGTCGGACTAATATAATCCCATCTGAGTCAAGTCTAACCGCGTATCTCTTACAGCGGAGGTAAGGGGTGTTTACGAGATGACGTTCCAAGTCAATCACAGACATTGACAAGGAAGGACGGATCACAGTGCGGACTATTGTTGGGAGTTCTACTACGTCATGGGTTACGTTTCACAGAGGGTATATCTTCAAATATATATAGCATTGAAACATAAGCCAAGAAGTAGTCATACTGACAACCATAGTGCCGAATCTTTTCACCGCAATCGTTACTCTCTAGCTCCTATAGACCAATGAAAGGTGCAGGTTGCGTAAACTCTGACAATGTCATTGATGTTGATCTTTCTCATGGTTGATTATTGCTGTTTCGAGAGCAGAACCAACATGTAAACTGTGAATCAGAGAATGGGAAAAGTGGTTACTGGAAACTTTTTTTATAGATCAGAGCAAGTGCGGTGTATTGTCGTTCTTTCACTTCCGACTATTTCTTGACCGTAAAGTGCATGAAATCATCGGGTTGCGAGAGAAAGAGGAATGATGTGTGAAATCTGGACAACTTGCCGTGTGAGATGGACTTTAGCGCCGTAGTAGCCTTTAATTGATCCTGAGACGACGTTAGTTGAGATTTAAGAAAATATTTACTAAAATGATTTAAATATTGGCTTGGGGCAGCTTAGAGTAAGTTGTCAGTAGATCCTTCATTAGTCTCCTATTGCAGGAGATGAATCGTTGTCTCTGTTCGGGTATCGATCAACGAGACTTCGCACGGCGCTCTTCTACCTCCTCTCCTTCGTCACACTCGGCATCTTCCGACTCATCGTGCATTGGAAGGTATATTTTTAGGAGTAATTCGCCTTCAGAATACATATAGTGATAGTGCACATATCTGTTCATTGTATGGCACAAATGTCTATGGCGCTCATGTCCTTCACCCGGTTATGGTTATTACAATCAAGTTTTCTCTACATGCTGACTGGTATCTGTCCTTGCAAAATGTTTGATGCATGTTTCGTTGAAACAGGCACCTTCTTGCCAGACTGTACAGTTAATTCTTTTTGGAAATGCTGTAAATTCTGATGAGTTGTAGTAGATTGGCTTTCCATGGACAAATGGTAATCATTGTGATTATCGTGACTACAGTCAGGTTCTCTCTGCAAGTCGACTGATAACTGTTTTATTGAAACTGGTACTTTCTTGCCAGACCCTACGGTTATTTAGTTTTTATAAGCTAAAGATTCTGATGAAGTCCTTGATCGCCATAGTTCAAATAGTACGTCAAAAAAACGCATACCCAATGCGGCATTGACCCGAAAATATGGCCGTACCCAACGCGGCGCCGATCCACCCCGTACGGACTATTTGAACTATGTTGATAACTGATTATTTAGATTTAATTCAACTTTCCCTTCTACAGGTCGACTGGTATCTGTACACACGAGCGGTTCCCTGTACACTGGAAGAGGCAGATCATGTACTGGTTATGTGAGTTCTGTCCTCTCTGGAATTGTAATTGTCCCACCCCAGGGGTGGAAAAGAAATGTCGCAGTTTCATTGTGTGAATGAACAGGAGATACTGGTTCTCTGTCGCGGTAGAAACTTATGAATTAGCCTTTGTTTATGTGTTTTAAAATGCAGAAAATTTTCAAACTTGGAACTGACCGAATAATCGTTCTGTATTTTAGAATCAATTTTCGCCAGAAGGATGTAGCCTGAATTCGACGGGTTGTACATCAAATTGATCCGGAATCTGAATGCGTTATAAGTGGTCCACTTCGTGTCAGGAGTTTTCTCCTGTCGGGAAGTGCAATTGACCCCCCGGGGTGGAAAAATAAAATTCCCAGTTTCATTGTGTTAATGAACAAGCGATAGTGGTTCTCTGCCGAGGTAGAAAACCTATGAAATAGCCCTTTCGTATGTGTTAACATTTGTAAAGTTGGAAAAGAGCAGAGTAACGTTCTGTATTTTCGAATCAATTTTAACCTGATGTGTGTAGCCTGAATGCTGAGGGTGGGATTACGTGTGATTTGCATGCATAGACAGTACTGTGCTCTTCCTGGTGTTGTTTATCGAGGGGATTTTTCCAGGGAAGATTAGCTTAGGGAGAGGAGTGATAACATTGTCTGTCACAGTATTTTGTCGAGTGAAAGTCAACTGCACCATGGAAATATGCGCCAAAATGGTGAAATGGACAGATGTACCATGGTAATGAGGACAGCGATGGCATTTCAGTCCACTTCACCATTATGGCGCAGTTGTCTGACGCTAAGTTCTTCTAAAATTCGTCGTTATTTGTGGAAATATGAATGGAAGAATGACAGGAAATGGGATTGAAAGAGTCGTTTGCCACTGCGTACTCTTGAGCCATTGTCCGTCATCATTCGAATAAAAACAACAACAGCAAAAGGGAGGAATTGAGGCCAAATACGATTCACAACTCTGGTGAATATAAGTGAACGGGGGATAATCGGATTATCATCAGTACGATTTCCGAACGGTGGGGTTATGAGGGACAAGAGCAGTGTGAATCAGTGTGAAATGCAACTAGTTGTGCAATTCTATGTGAGTATGGACGCTGGGGGATCGCTCTCTATTTCTTTGGAACGACGCATTAATGGCTTGTGCTCTCTCGCTCAACATAGAAATACCCGTCGGAATGATCATGCAGATGACAATGTTGCACTTTAGTTCCGTATTGCGAGCCATACTGGACGCATTTATCCCCCATTCAACCGGATGAAATCTCTCGAACCGCACCAATTTGCACCTTCTCCCGTTATGTTTCGCTGTCTGTCTGTCGCTGTATGAATTGAATGGCGGTCTCTCTGTCCCCCTCATCCAAATACGCTCACTATAAATGTACATGGGGTGGGGGGGGGGGTGAAAGGCCCCGTGATCAGGATTAAACGCAATCAGTTGCACTAAAATATAACACAGTTCGGCATATTGGTGTGTAATCTGCGATAGGTACGGTCTTATTAGACAGGTATTATTAGTTGCGCAGCCCGAAAACGGATAGCTAGCTAGTGAAACATTGATGCACATGGTATTTGACATGTCATAGTGAGCTTCAATGGAAGAGAAATGTCCTATAAATGGAAAAAAGCGATCAGTAACAGCAAAGAATAAGAATTACCTCAACAAGTCGCACATTTTTGAATAATGCAATATGAAGATGCTATAACGCAGACGATACAAGGCACAATCCAATAGGGCTGGCAATAGCTAAATCATGCATGTCTAAAAGTGTGATAGCTTTTGATGTTAATTTTAATGATATTGCTTAAATAGTTTAAAATATTCGTTATTTTTGCAGAGACGAGCATCAGTCTTCATCAGTTCGACGGGTGCGTCGAGTGGAGAGAGAAGGAGGATTCGCCGTCCCCACTGATGATGGATACATGGCTACGGTGGACTGGATCAGGTGGGAATACGATAACCTTTGACTACATGAGAATACGGTAGCTTTGGTTAGGTGAGATTACGGTAACCTCGATTTGGTGACATTACTGTAGTTTCGTTTGGATGCGTACACGATAACTTTGCTCTGGTAAGATTATGATAGCCTTTCGGAGGCATTATTACGGTAATCTTGGATAGTTAATATTACGGTAGATTCGATCAGGTGAATCGCTTCGAGAGCCCTATAGTGACTAAATCATGTTCTCTCTGTCACGGTTCCATAGCCTATGGACCATAGGTGTTTGCCCTGTGGCACGGTGAATCGCTGCATCATGATGGCTCTAAGAACTGCTAATTGTCGCTCATTTTGATAGTCAGAGGTCGCTCAGTGCGCATTTTTATCACAAAAACGAATTTTGACGCACAACAATAATTAAAATGCAATATGGCTGAAATAATTAATAAAATGAACGGTATGATTTGCAGAACGTTCTCCTTCCGCAAGTGCTCCTTCGTGTGGATCGAGGACAAGAAACAGTTCATGCTGCCGGCTGACCTCGCGTGCAAGGTGTGATTTGCAAATTACAATATTTAACTATTTTAATTTATTTAAAAAAAAGATTATCGCGTTGAGAATATCAACACACGCTGAGACAGTTGGCATTCATGTGCGAGTGTGTAATAAATAAAATCTGGTGGCTTCGCGTTGCTAATACTGCATTTACGCTTCATAGCGCTCAATTTGCAATAAGTGACTGTCAATGAATTGGAAAACGAATTCAGATTCCACTCGATGTCCTCTACGATGCGGCGGACGCGGAGAATTGTGGACTGGAGCATGATGAGGTGAACACGTATGCATGAATGTTCGCCTAGCGAAAGTGACGTCATCAGACGAGGGATAGGTATGTCCGCGAGCGGCTCTCCCTCCCCTGATGACGTCACTTGCGCCGGGTGAACACGTTCGTACATATGGTGGAGGGAAGGGGTTGCTGGAGTTTGGTGACGAGACGATGTACACAATAATGTTTCTAAAACGGCAAAAAGGTTCATTTCTCATTCGTCAATTTCTGCGGAGAGGTTTGACTTCAATTTCGTCTCTACGTTCGAAAAACAACAGTTCTTCAGAATTTAGACGAATGTCAAGTGAACGTTTTTACATATTGAGAAACCGTATTCAACAGAATGGCTGTGTCTCATACAGTACTCTACCATATCCATGAGATGTCGGTACAGGGAGTACTGACCACATCTAAATGGTCACGTAAATACAATAGCGTGAAATATACCTGCATTTTCGTTAACCTCCTCTCATTGAATTAGATTCGTAATCTGTGCGGTTCGGTGCCGCACTGCTGAGATATCATGTGGTTACAAGGGGTAGTCCAATTCTGATGCCAGATCTTTTTTTAGCATAATTATGCAATAATCGTCATCCCGGTTTGTCTATTTCACCATAATGGTTCTAATGTCCATTTCATGATGCTCATCCACCATACATTAACTAGGAGATCCATGTGGACATGCAGGCACCCTTAATATTTTGAAAATCGGGGCCGGGTTGGGCAGAATGACAAGCAGGCACCCTTAAAATTAAGACTTTTGAATTTAAAAACCTGTAGGCACCCTTAAAATTTTGGTTTTGCCTGATGCAGTCACCCTTAAAAATCGAACTTCTTGGACCCGTGGACAACCCTAGTTATTGTATGTCATCCACTCATCGCAGATCCTCTCCCGTCGCGCTCTCTTCGGTCTCAATCTCATCGACGTGCAGCTGCGACCACTGTGGTTGCTGCTCTTCCGTGAGGTCGTCTCGCCCTTCTACGTCTTCCAAGCATTCAGGTATTACTGTATCTTGAGTACAGTATCTTCGGGGTTACGATATTACCGTTCCTTTGCATTGCATAAGTTAAAAAAAATTGTGATGAACTGTTGATTTCTCGTCCATCATGGAGCGTAAATATATCGGCAGTAGTGATCGTTGATTTCGATAGGATTAATTATATTTCTTCCGAAAGACAACAAGACATTGAATGGCGTTTGCGGTTTTTTGACTTGAGAGTAGTTCTTTTTGACACATAATTCTTATTCTAGCTGTCTTTCTTTAATTATTGATATATTTTTATTGATTGACACAATCTCACTTTGCAGTGTAACGGTGTGGATCTGCGACCACTACTACTATTACGCGGGCGTCATCATCTTCATCTCGGTCGTCTCCGTCGTCACGGACATCTTCCAGATACGATCTCAGGTACGGTACGGTACGGACGGATTACGGTACATTTAGTTTTGCCTGAATCAGGGACGTAGGTACGATAGAGGCTCATGTTATGGAGGGGTAGTGAAGTCGGGATTTTCCCTGAATCACGAACGCAGCCACGATAAGGATGGAATAGTCTTTAATTAACCATGCATTTTTTTACTTCGGACACAGATATTATAAAACGCGAATCAACTCAAGTCATTAGTCTGACACTGCGGGGAAGATTTACAGCCACCGTTGTAATCACTGTTAAAGCTCGAGCTTAACGATCGTGCTTTTTCTCTGCCTCTCTTCATACACGCACTCTCAGTGTGCTGACGCTGCTCGAAACTTGGAATACTACGGCACAGCGTTTCGGAGCGTAGGGAGAGGCGGACATTGGGCAAAATGCCAAGAATAAGGCAGTTCGACGTACCCTATGGCGAAATACCGTATCATTCATGATCATCAACAGTGTTTATCGATTGAAAGCGTGATATATCGATTGAAATTACGGTATTTTTACAGTAGTCAAACTGCAACTCTTTTTCTTGGCTCGGTGCCAAAGGTCCGGCTATGAAACGCTGTGTACGGCGGCAGTAGTTATGCGTTTACACTGAATCGGAGAAGAACAATTTTCAAATTTAAAGGTTAATGCAAGAACCTTGGTGAATTATTGTTGCTTGCACAATTCATGAGATGAAGCTAATGGGCCATTATTTCTGAGCCACTCAGGGAATATTTGAAGGGAAAGGGAAGACAATTAGGTTTGAGAAGTATAAAATCGTATCTGTAACATTTGATCCTTCAGGAGAAGCGACTGCGCAGCATGGTGCACTCGACTGACCAAGTGGAGGTGTTGCGAGGGGGCGGAAAGGTGAGACGCTCCTGTAGTTTGTCTAGTCTGGTTACGGTAACTAACTTTGAAGTTGCCGGGGACTATAATATGATTCAACCTGAGAAAATTCCACGTTTACTAAATAAGCGATGACTGTTGTTTTGTGGAAAAACATGGGGAAATTTGCACCACAGTAGTGAAATTGACAGAGTAGCAACTAGTGCACAAGCATCCATGACGTAGCTGCGTGGCCATTGATTCATGAGAAAAAAGTAGATAAATTACTATCAACGACATTATTAGTTAGTGACCCTGTGGTTTCCTGTTCCTCGTATTGCATTTATTTGAATTTTTTCAGTAGGCGTTAGTCGAATCATTTTTTCCAATATATATAAATAAAAAATAGACCATTGATCTGTGATGTGGTGATTTTTTTGCGTAACGGAACAGATTCAGAATGTTACTATTGTAATGTACTTCCTTCCTTCATTCTGACTACTCAGTAGGATCGAATTTTGGAACGAGAGAGAACGGGTCACTAATGCACAGAGATGAAAAAGTTAAACTTTATTTCTAAGAACGATCCTTACTCCTGAAAGTAAGTGAGATTCCAATAAGGTGGATCTTGAGGTGCTGTCAATATCCTCTGACTGTCTCGTGCCCGGTGACGTCCTATTGATACCCAGGAACGGATGCGTATTGCAGGTACTGTAATAGCCTGATTCAGGAGAATATTGACTTTTTTGGTTTACACGACGAATATGCAACTTCCGGAGCGTTGGCCTAATAAGATTCTGTTCCAAACACCACCAATAGAATTATTTTGCCACTAGTTATTCATAGAGTGATGAACCACCGACCGCTAATAGTCTCTTCTCGTTTGTAAAACTTCACCATGATACTTTTAGTTACATTATCCCACAGTGGTACATTCAGTATAAGACCACAGTGACCCGTTTGCAGTGCGACGCTGTTCTCCTCAACGGTACGGTGATCGTCTCAGAGGCCATGCTGACAGGAGAGAGTGTCCCGGTGATGAAGGTATGCAGGGGAATTATTTATTCGAACATTCGGGGTTTTAGTCAGTGGATTTTTGAATGGTGATAGAGTTATTTGAACGAACAAGCCAAAACCAACAAAAAGTTCTTGACCGCGAATTGTTTACGTGACGAAGATACTCCGGAAGATTATACCACAGAATATTCATTGGCTAATGTCGTTTCATTTTCGCCACGATTATGATAGTGAAAATTAGGCCAAGGAGGCGGATTTGCAGAAACGAGTATTTAGCACCGAAAACGCACTTTCCTCCATGTCTGACCTGGGGCTGACGCGGTGATTTTGCGTAACATGACAGAGATAATACGCATAACTACCGTGCAATTGACTGGTTTTGTTTGATAGTTGAGATAACTGCTATAATAAGTAAACAAATCAGCAAACAAAATTTTTAAGAAATCGGATTCAGGTCGCCGTCGCAGCATCGGAAGCGGACAGTGGGCAGCAACTAGATATGGAGAGAGACGCCAAGGTGATACTGTAATGCCTTTCTTATTCAACTTCCCCACCACAGAGTGTATCTGCAAACGCTGCGTTTGCTTTACCTACAAATTATCTGATTTTGTTGAAGCCAGGCACTTTCGAGCGTCACAAATGATTTTTATGCGGGAAGATATTGTTGGTAACGTTGTGTTGGGAGGACGATTTTGTAATAGATTAAGAGTAAATATAACAAAGAAGGAAATCTCATTTAGCACATCCTCTTCTGCGGCACGCACGTTCTGCAGACGCGCTACTACGCGGGACAACGAGTGAAGGTTAGAGAATGAGAATGGGTGGAGTACAACTGAGTCATGGACATTTGCACCGCAATGGTAAAATGGACACTTGAGCCGGGCAATGATAGCGCAAGTGCCCATTTCACCCTTATGGCGCAAATTTCTATGACGCAGTTGGCCTTAGCCCATGAAATACAGGAAAACAAGTTAAGAAGGGGAGATGGACATTTGCGAGGTAGTGGTGACCTATTGAGAGGGATATTCATTCGGTCTACATGCATCATGCCGCGTGAAGGCTGTAACCTTTATTGCAGTGCTGCTGCAGAATACAACCTAGTCATCATTTGGGGGAAAATATCACACAATTAGAATCCGTTAATCGCATATCGAAGTGCATTCGTTCTCTCTAATTCTTCTCCGCGCCGTTGTCTCTTTCAACTGGTAGACAACCGCTCGTAGAAGAATTAGAGAGAACGAATGCACTTCGATATGCGATTCACGGTCACAGCTGTCACAATAGATGGGCACGAACAAAATCGTATAATTTACAGGCAGTAGTGCTCCGTACTGCATTCTCCACCCTGAAGGGCCAGCTGGTGCGCTCCATCATGTGAGCATTACAGTAATCTGAATTTAATAATCGAAACTAATATGTCAGGAAGTTTCAATGGTTACTGTAGTATACAACACGAGTCAATTAGGCAGACTTTGGTCGAACTGTCTCAAAATATTTTTGATAGCTAATAAACCTTGTAATTCCAGGTATCCCAAGCCGATCGACTTCCGGTTCACGAGGGATTTATTCAAGGTGTGAAGGAGTTGCTTGTGTGATATTTGAATTGACTGGGACTTGCATTTCAATCAATCCTAGTGAAAGCAATTTTGAAATGAACAAGGGAGTTTCTAGTGATCGAAAGGATACTTAGGCTGAGTGTCAAGTGTGCAGACTGGTTATTCTCCGTGTCTTATTCATTCAAACTCCCTATTGATATGTAAAGGCTTGCAACTCGGTTCATACGGTATATCTTCCGATTTAAAAAAAAATAGGCCGTAAACGGAGAGATGCATTTCCATTACCTTTTTTCAGTTCGTAGGTTTTCTCGCTGTTGTGGCGTCATTTGGACTGGCAGGAGCGCTCGTGCTCATGTACACAAAGGTGAGAAATACATTATGCACGGTAGGAGGGAGCGAATAACAAGGTCGCTGTGGACACTTGCGCCATAATGGTAAAATAGACAATTGCGCCGTAATAGCGATGACAACGATGGGGCTTCTGGTTATTTCACTATTACGGCGCAATTGTACATGGCGCTCTTGTCTTTCATCCGGTATTGGAAATACAGTATCAACGGGATACGATATATGGTATTTTACCGTATACACTATGTTCCGCATTCTGAATGGAACATTGAAAATACCTTGTGCACCCGGTGAACTAGGGCTGATGTTTTCGCCCATAACACGTTCTTTTAAAAACCAACAGTGTATGGTTCTCGAAACGGCCAATAAATTCTCAGCATAACATGGTTAATGAAGCGAGTAAATTCTCAAATGTTACCATAATACCTTGATTCATTAATTAATGCGCTCTGAATACGCTACTTGTCCTGATTCAGGGTGCGACGTGGTCGACGATGATCATCCGCGCACTGGACATCATAACGATCGTCGTGCCTCCAGCCCTGCCGGGTACGTCTTCTGAATATTGCTTCTTATTCAAAAACAAGTTTATATTTGCTATGTTCTTTACCACTTTGAATATGTAAAAATCTCTGTGACGCAAAAGCGACATGCCACATCGTAAAAAAAGATCTCACAGCTCAGCTAGAACTTACATAAGAACGGTTGTATTTAACCGCCACACAGCAACCACGATGCTCCTGACATTGAGTCGAAACACGTCATTAAAGGCATTGATAATGCACATGCTAATTGGCGTTCAAGGACGATACTTGAAGTTGCATATATACATTTTTTCTTTCTTAAAATTATACAAAAACACGTAACATTCAATGCCAGCGAGATTCCATAAAAATGTACATGTTGCAACCAGAATGCTCCTGGTTGGCATATTTCGACGCAGCTTTTTATAATAATGTTTTGCTTGTTAATGATTCAAATACAATCTTTTTTTGCTTCATTTGAACAAGCTCCGCTCACTAATAAGCCGTTTTCTCCCCGCTAGTTATTGCGCCATTGCAGCCATTATATTCCTGGACAAATGGAACTATTGAACGGTCTTTAGAGATGATTTCAGCTACAAATTGACAAACTGTTTCAATCGATCCTCTATAAATTATCCTTGTAGCCGCGATGTCCGTGGGTTCACTGGCCGCCCAGATGCGACTGAAGAAGGCAAACATCTTCTGCATATCGCCTTCGGTGAGTAGGGTCTCCTTTTTTCGTTCCATTCGACCAGTCTCGGCAGAGTGAATCCCAAAGTGCTTTCCATCACTATGTGCTCTGTCGCGCGGTCGTTTCTATGCGTAATGACCGCTCGACCGCTCGATAAAGAGCGCAGAGAGGTGGAATGAACTTTGGGATTCACTCAGCTAAGATTAGTTTCGACGGTGGACGAACTGACTCGTATTATTTGTTAATTTCATTTTTGCAAGGATGCATTTATCATAAGTATTCCAGGACCTATTTGGTATGTTATAGCATTTACCGTTAGTCCCCGCCTCACTAAAGAGTAAACATCGCCTTTCCACTCCATTTCATTTTGTTTGATGCCCTTGGTGATCCGGTGCCACACCAAGTGGATTTATAAGAAATTGAATCTTTTATTGTCGATTTCATTCCACGTCCAAATGGGTCAGAATTGTTGAATGTTCAATATTTAAGGTGATCAACACGTGCGGTGCCATCAACGCCGTGTGCTTCGATAAGACAGGTACACTGACTGAGGACGGACTGGACTTCCATCGGACGAGGGCTGTCGACTGTAGGTGAGTACGGTAGATAGTTTCTACTCCACGTAGTCCTGCAAGTACGGGATTCATGAATCGTGTTGTTAGTGTCAATCTGACTAATGTTATAGTTTTTATCGAACGAGGTTAACGAATATTGCATTTTCTGGACAATTGGGGATCATTGTTGACGTGCAAAAAATTGCAGATCTTTTGCACGGCGATCAATGATCGGCTGTCTCACCGAAGTTTCCTCAAGTGTTTAGTATCTTGAGGATACTATCTTCCTTTCCCCTTGTGTTAGCTATCGTCATTTATGGTTGGCAGTTTGGTTACTTTATAGCATACGTTTATCGTACATTCCAAGTCCTCGAAGCACATCCCATAAAGTAATCATACCTTCAGCCATAATGCCATCCTCCCCCAGGTCCATTGTTCATCTCAATTGACATTTGAAAACATCTTCCTTCTCCCTTGTTAAATTCTGAAGTGCTGCCCATAATGCCATCCCCTTTCAGCTCCTCCTCTTCTCCCTCATTCTCCGCCGAGTCGGCTACTCTGAATGCTGGCGAACACGGCGAACTCGTGCAGGCGATTGCATGCTGCCACTCACTGACCAGGATCGATGGGGAGTTGACTGGTGGGCATTTTGCATCTTATGCTTGGATATAGAGATGTTCCTGACGTTAGCGTCTGAAAGCGTCATTAACTATTGAGATACCCGTATTGTGGCACAGATGTTGCTAGTCAAAAATGGTCCGAATGAAGATCCGAAAGCGACACTCTATCGGGCACCGTCAATGAACGGCTTATTATTAAGAGTTTTTTTTAATATTTAAGAATATTTTAATTCTTTGCTTTCAGGCGACCCGCTGGACATGATCCTCTTCGAGCAGACCAAATGGGCACTGTGCGAGGCGGGCGAAGAGAATGAGATTAGCGAGAATGAGATATACGATACAATGCAGGTACGTTAGCTTTAAGAGTGGTACCATCGGGGGCAATTACGTGACTAGGAGGGATGTGAAAAGGATACGAGAAGGAGAATAGTGTTGCATAGATTAAAATGGTGATACAATATACGAGACACCTGACACTGAGTTTTTATTTATTTTGAATTATTGTGTCGGGGCCAGGTGATTCGATGGCAGATGACTTCTATTTATATTGGCACCAGGAGAGCAAATGATCACTTGCAGCTTTTCTACGTTTGTAGATTGACCGTATACGCTATGATTGATTATTTGATTATGCGACAAGCTGCTGCTATTTCGAGTGGAAAAAAACTATTTTGCAGCCCATGCTGCTCCGTCCTCCGGCCTCGCAGCTGTCTGCAGCAATGCAGCCGTGTACTGTAGTACGGCAATTCCCCTTCAGGTTGGTTGAAAAAATAATTAAGTTCGAAATATTTGGGTGCCACTTCGACTTTTCGAAATTCTAACAAATTTCGCTGTATGGTGAAGCAGTTATGATTCAATTTGGTTAAAATTATGCAATTTGAAAATTATACTAAAGATTAAACGCTTACTTGTGCGTAGCGTTTTGGCCACGTCCTCAATGTTATACTATGAAAAAGCACGATGTATGGTTGGTCGGAAACGTTTTGATAACTTCCGAAGGACCCTGAGATCGATAGGCAGTAAAAATTCTGCGTTTGTTCACGATATATAGTTAATTCACGAAGAAGAATTTAAATGGCTTTTAATCAGAAACGTGGTGATTCTATGTATTCACCAGCATTCATAGTTTATGATATTAACGCTCTCCTATAAGCATTCGTATTCACATTGTTAGATCAAATATGGTAACAATCGCAACTCTGCAGCTCTTCCCTGCAGCGCATGAGCGTCATCGTGCAGCTGTCGCCTGCGTCACCGAGGAGGAGAAAGGCACAAGTTGCAGGTGGGGTGAAAAGTTGGCACTTTGCCAAGGTTACTGTAGAACTGGAAGTACTATAATTTGTATAGACGAGGCTAAACTAATTGGAAAGTAGATTTCAGAAGATCTCGGAGACAGAAGGAAGAGCTCTGTGGCCTCGCTTCACCATGATGGAATGGCACTGTACTGCAAGGGTGAGAAGCTATTACCCTGAATTGTATTCGAATTGCAGCATTATTATAAGTGTCCTTGCCTTGTAATGTTTCATATCATTCATGAAACATTGTTCTGCATAGTCCACAAATTATGTTTCCTTTCATACACAAATGCAGCGCATTATACCAGAGTTGATGTCGCATTGCCATATTTGTGATTAATGTGAAACGTATTTCCGCCGGTATATTGTATCGAATACATTGACAGTATTGCAGGCTCTCCCGAGATGATCCGTTCGCTGTGCAGGCCGGAGTCCATTCCGAGAGACTACGACGACGTTATTGCTGGTATTTTAATTATTTTTTAAAAATATGTTCTATTTAAATTTTTCTCTTGAAATCGAAGGATTTCAGGCTACGCCCGCCATGGTTTCCGCATCATTGCCGTTGCTGCTGCGCCCCTCGACCTCTCGTACGCCAAGGCACACAAGGTGCCGCGTGATCAGGTATACGGTATTCGGGGATATCGTTGCAAGAGTCTTTATTCTTTGGAGCATGATGAACGCATGAATTTGGTGTTGCACCCTTCACATTTAATTGTTCTTGTGAACTGCATGCATTGCATCACGGACTGTTATGAGTGTTAAAAACTTCAAAATGCAAAACATTCAAAATCCGCTTGATGCAATATATGAATAAGAAGATGATTAGTGAATTATTATTGCTTTTTAAACGAGGACGATTTTCAATTTACTTTCCAGATCGAGCGCGACCTCTACCTCCTCGGTGTTATCGTACTGGAGAACAGGATCAAGCCACAGACAACGGGAGTGATATCACAGCTGACGAGGTACGGTAGTTCATACAGTACTCTATTGGTGGCAGGACACGGTAAACGAAGTGAAGGAGGTAGATTCTCTAGCGGCAAGAACACGTTCGAGTTCTTTTTGCACCGAAGAATGCATATTGATCATATTGGTGTTTCACGGCATCTGCGCGTTTTCATGATCGTGAGGCACATATTTGGCAGTTTCCAGTTTTATAAAAACATTTTTCCAGAGCCGGCATCCGTTCCATCATGGTCACTGGGGACAATCTGCTCACTGCCACTTCTGTGGCCAGAGAGTGTGGCATACTCAGGGAGGCGTGTGCGGTGTACGTGTTGGAGATTGACGTGCGTGGTGCAATTTTTATATTTTCGAAAAAAGCTAATATGCATGTAAAACATGTTAGAAACAGATGAAGGTGGTGTATTTTCCAAACTGATTTCCCTATAATTGGATATTCCTGTCGCTTTGCTGCAACATTGTGGCTATTTCATAAATATCGCAGGGTAAGGCACGGATTCGTTGGAAGTCTGACAAATATTTTGAAAAAAAACTAATTAGGTAAAATCTCTACGCTCAGTATATGCTTGGACTTCTGTCCTTTATTTTCGAAGAAGAGGAAAGCTGTTATTTCAGACCGATGAGGACTCGTCTGACAGCCCTCGCACGCGACTGAGACTGCGACTGGAGAGTGGAGGGACGACAGCGATGGGGAGAGGAGATTCGCCCACGATCAACAGTCCCAACGGGAAGGCATACAAGGTGGGGGTTACGGTGGTGGACACGACTAGACACGATAGTGGACTTATAAGTATGTATGAGAAGGCAAACAAGATTAGGGTAGCTGTGGGTTATTTTTTAATAGTGAACCTGTAGGAATCGACACTATGTCTCTGAAATGGTATGGTATTGGAATAGTGGAAATTGAGCAATGAGAGTATGAGGTTATGGTAGTCTTTCGTTCAGGACGTGGAGCGGATGAGCTGCGGCCTGATGAATCTCTCCATCAAATATCAGCTGATCATTGCGGGTGAGTCTTTTAGATATTGGACAGGATAAGACTGGCACTTGGCGTTAGTTATATTATCAACGATTAAGTGCAAACGAGATAAGCGCTTCTGCTTCAGAGATATTTGCTGAAAGAGGAATCTAACACTAAAATTATCAGCAAATATTTTATACATTTTGTGACACCGATTACGCCGGTTTTGACTGCGAACCAGGGACCGGCCAGGTCAAGCCAAACTTTGTGGCCAAAAACCTGAAAAATTCATGGACATTTGCGCCATTTTGAGGAAGCGAACACTTGAGCCGTGTGATAATGGTGCGTCCGTCCAGTCCAGTTCACCATTATGGTGTAAATGTCCATGGCGCTCTTGCTCTTCACCCAGGAATGATTTACTGCAGGCCCGACCTTCGCCGTCCTTTCCCACGAGTACCCTGAACTGCTTCCCTCACTCGTGTGCAGCTGTGCTGTGTTCGCACGAATGAGTCCCGACCAGAAACAGGCGCTCATCCATTTACTGCAGGTTGGTTACGGTAGATTCTCGATCAGTAATTATCGTGAATTCTCATAAAGTATTTTTCTCGAAGATTTTAGCAGTATTCTGACAACAAACGCAGAAACTGGTGTATTTATGCCGGAGTTGCATTATATTTACTGATGAATAATTATCGAATGATTTTTCCTCAATCCTAACGAGCGAGAAGAATGATTTTACAGCTGTGCCTCATTATAACTTAAATGAATGCGGATTTTCACGGCTCAATCCACACTCGTTACAGGAAGTGGACTACACGGTGGTGATGTGCGGCGACGGAGCGAACGACTGCGCTGCTCTCAAGGTACGGTATTTAGTTTTCCGGTCAAGAGTACGGTTGTTGTCAAGGAGGATATCAGCGACTGTTTTCATATAATTCCACCAGCCAGATTGATGCTAGTTCCTTTCTACAAAAAGCATTAAAAAATCTCCAATCGATTACTTTCTTTCTTGCCTGTCTATCCAACAATTCTTGAATCGATCGATAACCGCCGATGGACAGTCTTCCAGTACTTTATTCGAAACCCGAAAAGGAGTTTATTCGGGAACTGATCGATGGTGGGAAGAGGGGCAATTCTCTTAGAGAAGGCGAAGAGATCAATGGGAGACAAAGGGAAGAAAGACCACACTCCAAATGCGCCATGTACTAGTAGAACGAGACACTATTAAGGCGCCAGACGACCATGGCGCACTTGTCGTGAGGTTAGGAAGTGAGGGCAATCTTCGGCCTTTCTCCGTCCTTCTAGGCCTTGGCCGCCTCAGCCGCGGGAGCTGCAGCGTTGTTGTTGTTGTTGTAGTCCTTCTGAAAGGGGTTACGGTAGCTGAGATGGTGCGGTAGGCCATGAAGGGTACAGTGGGGCGAGGGGTTACAGTAGACTTGCCTTGACGACGGGCGCGACCTTGGCGTCGTTGGGATCAGCGGCGACGACGGGAGCCGGCTTGGCCTTGCTGCCAGTGGGCAGGGGCATGGCCATTTGCAGGAACGAGACCTGTAGAAGGGCTACGGTAGACTATCAGGGGTACAGTAATAAGCCTAATATTTTCGCGCTTGCTGTCACATCATTATAGATGTACGATAAATAAATAATCTGGATTACGGTAGCTCAACGATAAGGGACATGGCAACTCTCTCCCTCGAGGCGGTTTCGGTACCTTGAGCTCGGCGTCGATGTTGACAACGGCTGCGGCGTTGCTGAACTGATTGCAGTAGTTGGGTGCTGAGAAGACGGTGATGAGCTTGCGGCCAGCCATGAACTCGTACCCGTCCTGCACTACCTGAAAGGGAGAGAGGGAAAGGGTGAAACCCGGTGATTGTGCGATGCTGGTGGTTATTATAGACGCCATTTTTGCCAAAGAAAGAAAAAGTTTTCTGCGGATTTCTGAACCTGAAGGCTACGGTACTGTACCTGATGGGCGCGGATGATGAGATCGATGTTGAGCAATTGGCACATCTGCGCCACGACCGCCTTGCCGAACATGTACGAGATGCCACGGATGGAGTGGAACCAGCCGTCGCCCTGATATCACGAGATCGAGCTACAAAGATATCAAGAGATCAAACTACAGACTACAAATATCAAACTACAATCCACAGATGGAAAAACTACAAACCTTGTTGGTGGGATCAGACCACAGCAAATCGATGAGCAGTCCGCTGTCCAGGGGCTCGCACGGTCGCACGATATTCCTGATCGTATCCAACGACTGCAATTCGGGCGACAGACCGCCGTGCATGCACAGAACCTGGGCAGGATAGATTTTAAGTTTGATTCCGGCTTATTGCGCTCCACCTTCTTGCCAATGAGACCAGATAGCGGCAGTCTGTTGAAGACGCTCTGGAAGTCGTACCACAGACCGATTCTGAGTAGAGAGTCAGGATGAGGGTGGGTTACGGTATTATCGATTACCCAGGATATCCGAACTTGTTAATGAGCTCCTGGTAGAATCCGTAGATTTTGTTGACAGCCGGCGTCTCATGGTTGCCTCGCAGAATATAGATTCGTGTCGGATATCGAATCTTGAGGCAGAACAGGTACAGCACGACCTGAAGTTTATAATTTGGTCTTTGTAGTGTGGTACGACAACATCAAACCAACGAACTACTTCCTCAAATTATATAAATTTTGAGCTGCGCGGAACCGGCAGTTTTTAAAACCGATTTTGATGACTATTGCATAAGCAATTCTGTATCATGTTAGAGAACACTCGCGGGTTACTGTAAGCTATTAAAACAAGCGTCCGCTTGTTGACGTCTATCTGGTTTCGTTCCCTTTCTCACCTCTGTCGACCACGGTCCTCTGTCCACATAGTCGCCCAGGAACATCATTCGCTCCTCCGGCACCTTGCCGATCATCTCGAAGAGCATGTGCATGTGCTGAAATAGCGTGCTTGCCCCATCCGCGTGCATCCATTGCCCCGTTCACGTGTACGTAGCAGCAGTCTAACGTACCACGAACTGTCCGTGCAAATCGCCGACGATCTTACAGGGAGCCTCGCACTCGGCTAGTGAGCCTTCCTGAATCAGGTCGTGTTTATTGATTGTGTGGCTGGATTACGGTAGCTACCTCCATAATGATGGGAGTAACAGTGTTGAGAATGGCAACAACTTCAGTAATGGGCATCAGGTGTGTCACCATGACGTTGTTGTTCTGCAGAATGCCTAAAACGAGTACTGTAAGTGTCGTGCTGTTGGTACAGTACCCGCGGAATACTGCAGATCGTCCTCTAGTAGTATGAATTGTGCGCGTTTCAGTATGGTAATTTAAGAGTACATTAGCCCTCCCAAGATGTCTCCATTGGTACGGTTATTCCAACAACGGTTACGATAGTCTCAGTGATACGGTAGTTTCCAGGGTTACGGTAGCTCATCACTCGAACCCGTACCTTCAAGTCGTTTGATGCAGTCATCGATCCATTTGACGACTGCCTCGTTCTGTTTTGGAGCAGCCGCAGCCTCCGTTCCTTCCGGCTTCTTCTCCTCTGTCTTGGTCTCCTCCGTCTTCTTCTCTACCTGAATCAGGGTGATATCGATTGATATTAGGTTGTTAGAGGGTACTGTAGCCGGGTTATTGGTCGATATTGGTGGTTAATGGTACGTTATTTGGGCGACGACAACGAACCTCAGCTGGGGCGGGGGCTGCCTCGCTCATGGTGCGACCGTCCGGAGCGAGTGATGAAGCTAAAAGTGATGGGTAGGGGGCGAATGAGATAGAGGGAGGAGGAGGGTGTATGGTGATCTGCTAAGCAAAATTAGACATTACAATTGATGCAAAGTGACACGCTGTTTTCGACATTCTTAACGTACAATGACTGTGATATGCCTATCCGTTTAGAATTATAACATTGCTTGCGACGTGAATTCAGCTTGATTTCAAAGAATAAGCAGTCTTACGGGCATTTTACGCTAGACATGCGGACATGAGATGTGTACCCGAGCCCACATGGGTAATGTTGCCATTTCTATCGGGCTAGGTTCAAGCGAGAATGTTCTAGTAAAAAAAGTAGAATATGCATTGAGGCGCGGATCCAGTTGGCGTCCAAACACTGATTTTTGAAATCTTTTGTCAATTTATTTATTTATTTATTTTGCAGGCCGCGCATGCTGGCATCTCGCTCTCCTCCGCTGAGGCATCCATTGCGGCGCCCTTCACGTCACAGGTGAGGAGACAATTCGCGTTATTCCTCATTGTATGTGACTCTATTGAGTTGGGGAGAGACAAATAGAGTGAATTCCATTCTCGTGGTGAATTCGGATTCATAGGAGCATTTAAAATGTTGATAATTTGTAAGATTGGTTCGTAATTCAAAAAGGATTGTACTACCAGCGTTGTTAAGAATTGTTCAATGAAGCGTATGAATATAAACCATTTGCAGACGCCCAACATCTCGTGTGTGCCCGCTGTGATATCGGAGGGCAGAGCGGCACTCGTGACGTCATTCGGAGTCTTTCAGTGAGTGTAATACTTCTTATTGCTAACATAATTGTCGCTTTGACATTGGTCCCCCTGAATGGTCCTCATTCTTGAACAACTTTTTAACCACTTTTTACGAGAAAAAAGCTCATTTCGCAATAATTGCAGATACATGGCCGGCTACTCGCTCACCCAATTCATCACAGTCTTCCTACTGTACACGCTGGGATCGAATCTGGCTGATGCGCAGGTACGAAGAGGTGATTACGGTAGCTGGCACGGTGCCAAACATTCAGTTTCTGTACATCGACCTCGGTCTCATCACGATGACCGCCATGTTCTTCGGATACACGCCCGCCTGCCGCAAGCTGAGGTATACTGTTGATGCGCGTAGTTGATGAGTTACTGTAGGATTGGATCAAGAAGAGCCTGGCGGACACCATTTCCATCCAAATTCGTGTCATATTTAGAATTATTTAGGTAGATATGTAGATGGTATTGATTCAGCCTCGTCCTTATTCTAAATTATCTTACAACCTGACGAAATGGAGCCACGGTTATCTCTATTAATCTACACTTGTTCGCGGGGCGAATATGGTTTCTCAATATTCTAATGAAATACTGTAAATCTCATTTCAAGTTCATTCAGCAAACTACAGTACACAAAAAAAACACTAATCTTTTTTTTGTTCTCTCGCTCTCCCGGCCTCTGTTCTCGTTTCCATCCTTTATTTGCCATTTTTGAACTTTATTGTACTGCGGCAGTCTTGTTCGGTGGTGATTAAATGCCTGATTACAGTAGTCCAATAACTACAGTAATCTCCCCTCTTTACAGTTCCCTGGCTCCTCCCACCCGTCTGCTCTCGGTGCCCACGATGGTCTCGGTGGTGGGGCAGTTGGCTGTGATACTGGCAGTGCAGACTGTCATGTTCCTCTGGGTCAAGGCGCAGGATTGGTGAGTTGCCTATTCTTGGGTGAAAGACAACTGCGCCTTTGGCATTTGCGCCATGTTGGTGTCAATGGTTGCGCAAAATATTTGCAGGAATTTGCTAGCAATACTGGCTGTGATATTTCTTTGCGCAGCGTTGGTGGGTGTTGTTTCTGGATGAAAGACTACTGGGAAGCACAGCGTTTGATCGGTTCCTTGTGGAGGAAGGGTTTTTCTAACTAAAGAGGTAGAAAGAAAAAAATGGATATAACGCGCATCTTCTTTCCCATTAGCTGTCGATGAATAGAGATCATGGTATTTTGTTCGGATGACACTCTTGAGAAAACAGGGAAATTTGTGTTGTAGCAAGTAATGATAAGTGATAAAAGAAGCTGGTGACAGTTTTTTTAGTGTTTTATATTTTGTAAAAAAATAAAAATCAATTTCTCTGTAGGCACAAGGAGTTGGTGTTGCATCTGGAAGACGAGGAGAAGGCATCGCAGGTATGGTGGCTTGTTATCCTATTTCCCGGGGGCGCCTCTAGGTATTGATTGATTACGTCACAGTAGTCAAACGGGCAGAAAATATGTGCTTGATATACTAATTGCATACAAAAGTTATGATTACATGTGTGCGTTCTTATAGTCCAATTTAAAACAGTATAATTTTAAGTCTAAAAAATGGGTTCGAAGATTTCCGTGGTTTCTACTACATCGTATCTATTACGGGTATTTTTCTCTTCGTGAAGGTTATGGATTACTGTATCGTTTTCCCTGCAGGAAGGCACGGCACTCTTCTTCATCTCCGGCTTCCAGTATATTGCACTCGCCATCTCGTACAGTAAGGTCAGTGATTATGGAAAAATATTTACAGTTAGACACGTAGAATTCTCGCATCGCAAGATGTACTTGAGATGCACGAATTTCTGGCGATGTTTGTTTTTCCATTGTGTTGTGAATTTAATTTATTCTGACCCTCAAAATTTAGCGCGGTTGTTTACTACACATGCCATTGTGTTCACAATCAGTAACACTGCTGATTTTTAAGAATGTTTGTAACTCGGTAAATTCTCCTTTTACTGAGTATTAAAACATGTTGGCAGGTCATATGTTGTGCCGAATGCAATTGTGAATATCTAATTTTATGTTTCACATACAATTTATAAGGCTAGAAAGGTCTTCAAACCAATTTTTCTATGCTTTTTTTGAAGCAGGTCATATGTTGTAAGAAAAAAATTTCATACGTTTCGCAAAAAACGCCAATGTCACATGATTGATTTACCGATTTACCGATTTATCGATTGATTGATTGCAGGGCGCCCCGTTCCGACAGGGTCTTCACGCGAACAAGCCACTGTGTGTGGTTCTACTCGTGAGCATCATTGTCCATGCCTGTATCACTCTCTTCTCGGGGCCTCCACCCTCAGGGAACCTCGCCCTCTTCAATGGAACTCTGTCTCAAGTTGAGGAGAAGTCAGGTAAAGTTATTCTACAGTAGTAACCTGGGGATTTTGTTGTATTACCGATGTTTCCGTATTTGTAACTTATTATTTGTTGTTTAAGTTTAATATTGTAAGTGGTAGAAGAAAAAGACTCGCATATCGCTGTCAAATGCCAGGTGTGAGTAAGGATATTGACAGTAGCATCGATACGCCTGATATAATTGCGTTACTATTTCTCATCTGACAATACGAATGCACTCACTGATTCTGTTCACGTGCAAAACTATTTGATATGCGAGACCGAGGGTCATTCATAATCACATCATGGTTCGACCACAAGAATAATTTAAATTCTGCAGTAAATAATGTTGAACATTTTCTCTTTTTGCAATTACTGCGCTCGATTGAAATTTATATTCAAAATTTTCGTAGAATCAGTTTTCTTGTTTCTCTTTAAATTTTGAAAAGTATCTCATTAATACAATTTTAAAGTGGCAACTTGGTATATCTGTGCGATTGCAGGTGGTTCATGGTTGAACTCGTTCCTCGAACTCATCCCTCCTCCCTTCTTCCATCCTCGTCTCGTCATCCTCATTGTGGCCGTGTGCACGTGCATTGCTGCCATCCTATTCGAAAGACTCGTCATCACTAAGCTGTACGAGTATGTCAGGTGAGACATTACTGTATTGGGCATTATACGGTAGAACGAGCGGCATACGGTAGAATGTCATTCGAATACATATGCGAAAGATTACCAAACTACCGCCATGTTTATTAAATTCTTTATATGCGTTTGATCGATCCACGTCGAAATGTTCTACCACTTTTAGTAATGTCATGTAAGGATGATTCACTGACAATGAGCTTACAATGAGATTGCCCCAGTTAACAATGCAATTTACTCGGTTCGAGAGTACTCCACGGCAAAAATTTAACTGTTTAAAAAATATAGACCGTTACGCTTGAAAAAACTTGCGGTTGGAGCGAAAAATGCAAGTGAAAATAGTAATATTTAATTTGCAGACGTCGTCGTCAGGCGGCGCGTGCCCGTCGCGATCCCTCCCTGGCCACCACGAGATACGAACGGACACTGCTGACCATTGGAGACGGACCATCATGGGTGGGAGTGAGTGCCAAGGAAGAGGAGTGAGGGGATACTGTAGGAGGGTCTTGATTATCGATTGATTTGACTGCAGGTGATACTCTAGTATTGATTGAGTCACTCAGGTACACTGCATGCCAACGGTTGGGCGTTTATGACGTTTGATAGGCATTCTGTAAGATTAGCATGGGGTTACTGTAAGATTTGTTGATTGACTAGCACGCTAAACATTTTGAGAGATGTTTCCAAAGAGTATTTTGAGAGACGCTTTGTTGATTTGGCAAAGTACGAGAAAGTATTCCTATTTTATTGATTCCTTTACTGTTATTGTGGATTCCTCAGGCTTTAATCATATCTGCAGCTTTCACCGTTTTTCACATATTCTTTTCGGCGAGAAAGACTACTGCGCTGTCAATTGGCGGTTCAAATGCCTATTTCATATTTATGCGCAGGTATCTTTCTAGCCGTTCGCTTTTTTGCCTGTATGCGACGCAAAACGGTGTTTGATTTGAACCCATGAATCGTGTAATGCTTGCAACCATTTTCTTTACGGGGTTCAATCCACGATTCAGTATTGTTTTAGAGCATCATAATAACTACATACGCAGTGATTGTGAAAAAGACTCGCATACTGTATGTCGATACACTACTAGCTTTACTCTCTTGTGTGTTCAAAGGTTGTGAGAATAGCAACTCAATAAATAAATAAAATTTAACAATCAATTCCATATCGCGCATTGCTAATTCACAAGCAACTCGATGTCTAATGAATGAAAAAAACGAAAAAAGCTCATATATCGAGAAATGGTTCTGTGTTGATAACCTTTGAAGAAAGGAATATGAAAAATTCACCCCATTTCCCCCTGACCAGTTAGATATGATATGGCACGACGAAAACAACAACCATTGAAATACCGTCCACGCTGAACGTCAGTTTATTGCTGGTTTCGGAGGCCAAACCGCAGCGCGATCGTTGAACGCGTAGCGGTTGGGCAGGACGAAATGAAAAGAGGGAAGGGCTAGAAGTCTCCTAATGTAGGAGCTTCAAAGGAGTTCGTTGTGGGAAAGGATGCTTGTTAAGAGAGGGGCTCATGGAGCATTCGAGACAGTGCCGCTCGGGTCGGCGGAAGCATTGTTGTCCGGCTGCGTCGCACTTTCGCCGGGATTGGGCGCGGGGTTCTCCGAGGGGGCGGCGGTGGCCTTGTTCGGATCTTCCTCCAGCAGAGGACGGCGCTCCCTCACCGAGTCGTGATAATTCGGGTTCCAGAAGGACCTGTGGCTCTCTGAATTGAACTAAATTTGTTTCTACATTGGACTATGCTTACCAGGCTCCTCCAAGCCGTATTTGATAGCAGGGTGTGACGGCTGCACTTTGAAGATTTCGGACATGGGCTGCAAAGCCGATATTTCGTGGGGGGGGGGGGGCCGGCGCCCGCGCCGCGGGAGCGCATGGGTGGCGTGTACCTGGCCTTGGTGGGTGAACGAGATGGCGTTAGCCACGGCCAT
>JACMIF010000924.1:0-10560 GCA_014805445.1 Diplogasteroides magnus
GAGCTCTTCTCTGTTCTGCGGTGTCCTTTGTGTGTCTGCGTGGGGGCTGGTGGTGCGCCCGGGCGCCGCGGGCCGCGCCCCCCCGCGCCCCCCCCCCCCCCCCCCCCCCCCCCCAAGAAAAGGTCAGAATGGGATAGGATTACATTGGGGAATGACAGATCATTTGGAAGACAATTGAACATCCACTAAAGAATTGAAGGAACCGTAAGGGAATTATGAATAAGTGTGAACCCGTAAAGGATTTCTATTCTTCATGTCTCAATCTTCACCTTCTTCTGTTATCAAATTACTCATTGAACCTCCCGTGGCCATAAAGACCTGGAATGAGAAATGATGATAGATGGTCAGGTTGCTGACTCAAACAAGTTCCATCCCCTTCTCTTCTTTCGTCTGGTCTATGATGTCTAGTCAATGAATAGGAAGACACACATTGCATATGTACAAAGAGAATTAGACTATGATGATAAAGGACATTGATGAATCCCATCAAATAGATTCGTACCTTTAGACACTGTTGAAAGTGGTCAGTCTTGAAACAGTTTGTTCTGCATTCACTCCTCATATTAGGTCTTTGATGTGAGAACATTTCATGACACATCAAACATACTCTGTCCATCAAATCATGAAGAGCGGGACGTCTAAACACCTCAAAGGAATATAATCAATTACAGCTTTTTCTCTTTAGAGTAAGGCCCAAAACATGATATTTGTTGTGTGTATCTATTGGGGCAAAGAGTCACTTCAATGCCTAATTGCTCCTCAGTTGACATTTAGCCTCTCCTATTCTCTTCACTTACAGTACTATGCCCCCTCTCTCTTCACTTACAGTACTCTAGGGAGTCCCCATGTTGTATTGTGTCTTGTTCCACTCTGACGTAAGAGTTCCCACCTTGCATGGCCGAGTTGCATTCTTAGCCCGAACCATGTATATCCTGGCAGATGATGAAGAGAAGAGAAGAGAAAGAGAAGTAAGAAGAGTGAAGAAGAATGCCAAGCGGAGAGGAGAAAGGAAAGGCATCTGATGAGACAACGGAGAAGATATGAATGAAGAGATCACAAGGGAATCAAGTCAATGGAGGGACAATCAAGGAGACCATTCAACAATCAACAGAATCATCTTGAGGCAACAACTCACAATACAACAAACGACTATCAAAGAATGAAATTGTAGGAAGTGAGACTCAGACAAGCAAAACATTCGTAATCCCCATTTCTCACACTCGGGGAAGTCTGAAGTGGATAAGAGAAGGAAAGGGGAAGAGTTGAGTGTAGACCACGAATGGAATAATTGTTGTTCATGAAATGGGAGACTGTACGAACCATCTGAAGGTGACAGCAACAAAATATGAAATGAGGAAGAGATGGAAAGAGAAGAGGGAAGAGACAACCAGACACTACTCATAAGGCAGTTGACATCAAAGACGACATGATTCCCACGTGGGCGAATTCACTTCAAGATGAAGAATAGAGAACTGGAAGAGAAGAATGAGAAGATGTGAATGGAAGAGAACGACAGAATGAGGAATGCAAAGGGATACTGTAGAAAGGGAATGGCATCTGAATGAAATGGATATGGATGAAGAGAATGAAGAGACAAGAGGTCAATCGAGTAATGGTATGAATGGAATGTTGACTGTGATACAACGTGTTCAAGCAGCTATAACCAGCTGGGGGGAGAGAGAAGGGCGACCGCCCACAGCGAAAGGATACATGAGATGAGTCACTCTATGTCATTCACTCGAACCGCCCACTGCAACAAGAAACAAAGAAGGAAGAGGAACCAATCCACTCAACGTCACTTTATTACTATTATTCTTTACAGTAGAAGTACGGTATATTTAGACTCGAGCTATTTGTATTTGGACATGAGTATTCTTGTGAATGGGATGATAAAAGAGAGTGAGTGGAATCAGAATGAATTCTTATGAAGAGAAGCCATTGAGAGAACCACCAAGGAATGGGGTACTTACAGCAGGAAAGGCACTCATTATTACAGTCACAAGAAGTGTACAGATATCAAGAGAATGGATAAGAAAGGGATTGTTGAGACGAGTCATATTAGGGAATGGGAGATATTGACATTGATACAAGTCATTTCAGTCATTACACAATGAATACTCTCAAGTATAAAATGAATGATGCAACACGTCAAGATCATTGAGATTATTCATAATCCAAGTCTCTAATGGGAATACTATCACTAACGACACAACAACAATGCCATCCGCACTCAGAATACATCATCCGCTCCCATACTCTCATTGGCATCTAAATGACATTCTCATCATTACTCGTCACATTGGTAACGGAAGTACAGTAGTCCTTGCCTACCATAATCTCCACTGGCAGCATCTACAGTCATGTTCTGCATGTGATTGGTGAGAGAAGAGACAGCACGACAATGAGTCTTTACAGCCTGCAGATACGGTATTGTGCCTAAGAATAACCCGTGCAATACGTAGTCAGTCCATTGCCTCCTCTTGCATTTGCAAAGAGGGCAAGTGTGATGTGTTTCTTTCGTCATGTCAAAAGGGAGACAGGAATGCCCTCGTGGTACTTCCATTAACACTATCCAACACAGACAAGGAAGTGTTCTCATTCATTATTGCTCAATCCAACTCGTTTTCCCCTCTCAAGCCAAGTGTCTTGCAGAATGTTAACCACTATGCACATTGTGTCCTTGTGAAAAAGGAATAGACAGACCAAGAGACTGGGAATGCATCTTGATTGTACAGAGTGCACTTCCTCTCCCTTCTCTCCTTCCACTCCGACCGACTGCTGCACATACTGCTGCTGTTGCTGCATTCATACTGTAGAGTGATTGATGGGATACTGTACCTCAGGACTGGGCATTGTGGTGGGTGGAAGGTAGATAGAGTGTTGATTGTAGTTGTTGTATTCGATAGTTGTAGATGGAGTGAGGAAGGGTGTTGGATGAGTGTAGTACATAGGAGACGTCATCTGTAATCACTCTCTGTATCTCACTGTCTCTTTCCCGTTCTTTCATTTGAATGCATTCGATGGAAAGGGTGGAGGCAAGTGATATCATTCATTTCCATCCTCTCTTTCCCTTTCAAGTAATTCGAGACTCAAAGCCAGCTTCCAATAGATAATTTTGCGGACTTGAGCAAAACATTGAGAACATGGTCTGGTCATTTGGATGAAACATTCGTATCTAAATATATGAATGGACTCTAAAAGAGGGAATTAGATGGCACAACGCATTTCCTTCCTGTGCATATTCTCTCTTCACTCAAAATAGACCACACAAAAGTGGAATGAAAAGGAGTCTTCATTTGAATGAATGGGTCGTCATTTGAGAGATGAAATCCATTGAGTCAGACGATAAACATGCTCTACCCACGCTGTATTCGTATAACTTACAAGAGTGTTCATATTGTTTCGATCGACACTTTCCTACTCACTTCCCTCAGAACGAATGAATCATTCATACTATGTTCCATCCACAGATATGAAAGACCACGAGAGGTGACACATTCATTGACGAATATTTGCGCACGGGTTACTAGGGGTTCGTACATTATTCACGTGATGAAAAAGGTATTTTTGAGACCTCTCTGAACCTTTTCCCAGTGAGAGATTTTCTCCCCTGAGGGAATAAGATTGAGCATCAAACCTGAGAGTAGATCATTCCATCCCCTGACATTGCAGGTTGAGTTTGTGAGAAGAAAGCAGCGTGAAGAGGAGAGAGCATAGATGAAGAATGAAGACGATATGAAGGAGTCATCTCAAAGAGGATTCATAATGAATAGAGAAGTGACAGATACCGGAGTAGAAGGAGGAACCATGTAGTGATGATTATACATTGAAGATATCGACTACAATTACAATCATTACATCAATATATGGATAGTGATATCACCTTAGCAGGACTGATCATACTGTCTTCAGCTGAAGGGGATTGAGACACCACTGGGGGCACTACTCCAACTTCTACAACAATTCAACATCATCTGCGTCTTGATCAATAATTTCACTCATAAGAAAATAAACATACGATTTTGGGGTGCGTATTGAGAATGCATCATGTATTGAGTGTGGGGAAGCTGTTGAGGGTATGAGTAAGAATATCCGAGAGTTGGAGATGGGATCAGTCCTGATGGAGTGGCCATTGCATACTCTAAACAACGCTCATGTCTCAATCTATTACTATTCAGCAACAATTATCAAATTATCACGGCAGATAACAAGAAAATAACGTAAAATAGTATCTCAATCACCTATTGCGAGGAATTTGTCAGTACATAGTGCCTTACCTCCAGAATATCTTTGAGGTACCATTCGTCTCAGTGCAGGGCCGAGATTAAGGCGACGACCACGTAGGAACATGCTCTCAGGACTCTACAAACATAATTATCTATTCGATATAGAAACGCAAAGTAGTCGAAATGTCAAACTGCACTAACAAGACAACCGCCCGGACAGTGTCCTACCTTGTTTGCAACCTGGAGCATTTCCTTCGCTTCAGCCTCAGTGTCAAACGTGACGAATCCGTAGCACTTGCTGGTATCCGCGTGTCTGATAACCTTCACCTCACGCACATTAAAGTACTTTTCGAAGAAGTCCTTGAGGTCCGCGTCTGTGGTCTACAAAAAATCTGTAATGTTGCGAAGTACATACTTATCTCACTCAATTGAAAATATATGAACGTTTTCATAAATATGTAGAACATAAGAACCCCGCCCCATGTGCTTCTTTTTTTTAAAAAAAATACATACGTTATTTGTGAAACCTCCAACGAAAATTCTATGCGGTATAAGTTCACATGGCACTTCAGACACCTAAAAGTAAAATAATAATTAAAAGCACAAATACCACAAAAAAAGAAATATGTCTTTCCTTATCCTGTATAAATTAATAACAGCTACCTGTTGTGCGACACTAGTGAATCCTCCGGGAGCAGAATAGTACTGCATCTGTGGAGAGTTGCCCACGGTCTCTCCATAACCAACGGGGGTGGCCATCCCCACTGCACGAAAATCGCGCTTGAACAGTCGCCGGAAACGACTATTCCTCATTGAACTTATGCGCGCGAGTGACGGTAAAAACGAGAACCGGCAAGGGTCATAGAGGCCACGACAATACCTATTCAAAAATATGAAAACTAAGTGATGCTAACAGCGAGGGAAAACGTCAGAGATCGATAAACTTCGAATGTATTATTATTGCAAATTAGGCATAAAAAAGGTGTACTGAAAAAATTGATTACGGTATTTTTCCGGAGCGATGTCAGTTGTGACAGATTCAATTTTATTATTTGTTGACAAATTGCAGTCTTTGAATTCTCAATTTTCGTAATAAAACTATTGAGTATGACTTGTAGGGAGAACAGACGCATATTTATTGATAACCGGGATGGATCTGATCTACGAATGTTTTCATAAGCCATGACAATAAATACCTTCGATGGTTATGGAATAAGCTCTGAAATATTGGTACTTAGAAGGAATGGAGATTCAATGAAGAGGATTGAGAATAAGTGAGCACAAATGAGAGATTGGAATGTGGAGAAGAACCGTGATTGTCTGATGAAGAGGATACCGGAACAAAAATAGGGGAATGTGAGAAAAAGAGGAATTGCATATATTTTCAGGAACCCTATTGCAGAAAGAGAACAAAAATATTGGTTGAAATGCTTGAGCAACGAAGAAAGAACAATGAGATTAACACATATGAAGAAATAATATAATTTACAATCATTTTTTGTTGTCTTGATACTCGAGTTTTCCATTTCTCGGAGTGAAGGAAGCAGATCTTTGTGCAGGTCTGAATGAAGACAGTCCATTGACTCTTCTCCCATTCCTACCTGTGTCTTAGACTGAGTGAATGTCCCAGACTGTCCTCATTTGATTCTCCTGTACTCTTCCCCAATTGACACTTTCCTTCATTTAGTTCAATCAGATGAGAAGAGTATGAGTCAACTACCAAGTGACGATCACCATGTCTCAAAGAGGATAAGAGTCCTTTCTGGTGATACTGTACTGAATAACTTACTTCTTTCTACTTCCTATCGATACAATCCTATCGGTATTTACTCCTGCATTTGTATACACAGTCACATCCTTCAATTCACACAGTTACAACCAGAGAATGCCAATTCATCACCTTGTTGCTACCATATGCGGCATGAATCTTCACTCCATCAGCTTGAAGTTGTTTCAAATATCCAGCCTGAAACATACTTACAGTATGTCGAGTCATGTCGCGGTAGGACCTTTTTGTTGAGTGGATCAGTCGAGAAAGAAGGAGCAAAGAAGAGAAGGGCATGGGGGAAATTGTGCTGTGCCAACCATCCAGCAACTGCTCTTTGTTGCATATCAGGACGGGCAGTGACATACAGGAGAAGATAGCCCTCAATAGAAATACAGTAACCTGACAATCTTGGTGAGAGTCGCACCTGATCATGCCAGTATCTGGCCACATCCACAGCACCAGGTCTCACTCGGGGATCTCTTCCGGTTACTGACACAGAGGCAGTTAGGGATCTCAATAGATACAGTAATCAGGGATTCCCTTCGGGAGTCTCCCACCCATCGATGGAGAAAACAACAATTGGAGTGTCTACAGGGACAACAGCAATGAATGCATCGAGGTACGAGTGGTCACCTTAATGGATACTGTAGGTGTTGAAATGGATATTGTAGAAGTTGAGGTGGGACGAACCTTGAACGATCATTTTGATGGTGTGAATTCCACATGGAAGGGCATGTCCCAAGTCAAGAGTAAGTCTTCCATGATTGTCTGTTTCAGTAACACAATGAAGATACCATTCTTTCCTCAAGGAAATCTGTCATGAATGAATGAATGAATGGAATAGCAACCGAGCAGGACAAATATAGATATTGACTGCCTCTCGTGTAAGATTGACAAGATCCATTGGTCCATAACAGAAACGAGAGGTTATCACCTCAATCAAAGACTTCGACTCATTTCCATTCAGTTCTACTCACCTGTTCATTTCCTTGCACAATAAGGGCATCATTTGCACGATGATTTGGAGATAGATTGGTGATCTGAACATAATACAGTAATCTCAATCTTCCCCTCAAGCCTCGCTTTGAATCTCGTTCTTCTCTTTCTCCAGTGTAGTTGTGGAAGTGGAAGAGAGAGAACAGGAGCATGGGGGGAAGATGGAGAAAGAGCATTGGCTGATGAAACATGTCCTTCTTCTCCTGTAATCACATATCTACCGTACCATAATAATCGCTGTGAGAGACCGCACCTCTTACAAACTGTCTGAGGATAAAAGCTACGACATCACAACTTTCCCAGTAGGAAGCATGGAGAATATTGGGAAGGGCAGCTGAAGGAAGATTGACCATGGCTAAAGAAGAAAGAGAATGAATGAATAGAAGGGAAACTAACTGGATGGACAATATAATAGATGATCAAGTCTCTTTGATCCCCATAAAAGAGAAGTATCAAGTGAAGAATCAAATAATAATGTCTTTCCATCACCAAGAGGAGCACGTTGATAACGAGGAACACTTGAAGGAGGAAGAATACATAACTGAATGATATGAATGACATTAGAGAAGGAGAGACACTCACTTGGGGACAAAGGACTGCTTCTAGTCTTGCACCACACAAATCAAGTGGATAGTATAGGTTGAATACTTGACAGTTATCAACAGGATGAATCTCTGCAAAGGAAAGACTAAACAATCTGGTGAAAGACAAGAGAGAATGTTCAAATGGACAAATGTGCCATAGTTGTAGTCATTATGATCTGTCCATTTGACCATAATGGCGCTAATGTCCTTGTCATTCCTTCTTCTTCTTACCCTGTACTCTCAATCTTTTGTGCATCAATACAATTCCCAATGGACATCCAAGTAGAAATGAACATGTTGGCTGAACATTCTTTCTATTCTGAATGTATAATGAATAATACTTGGAAATAGAATGGACATGAATCAGTATTGATTGTTCCTGTATTACTTGAGACTGAATGTCTCTTTCTTCTCTCAAATGATGCCGAAGGAGGAGCTGATGAATTCCTCTCATGATGGTCTGAACAGAAGGAATACATTATGGATGCAAAAGATGCAACAGACTGCGAGTTGGAGATACTCCTCCATTCAGGGAATTGGGGGTTCCTGAAGGGAAAAGGGTACTGTAGATGATTGATTGAATGACTGACCAGGAAGAGAATCGTATATGTTTGTAGACGTGGCTGTAGTAGGAGAAGGTGTGATTGGTGGTGGAATAGGAGATGGAGGAGAATAAGGTACTGATGAGAATGGCTGCCATGTCAATTGATGGGATACAATTGTCATTTCTTCTCTTGCTAAACAGTTCATTCATTCATTCATTCATTCGTCTTTTCACCCTCAGGAATACTTTGTCTACATGAATTATGTACTGATGGAGTAGAAGAAACAGAAGAAGAATGACGAGTCAATTGAAGATGAGGAATGATAGGAGCGGATGGTCGATATGACAACACCTTCAATATTGACTCTTAGCACGAATACTCAGTTACTGTATTCACTTCATAGAGAAGAAGACCACCCAAAGAGTCTCCCACAACGAAAACTTCTCCATTGAAATGAGGTTGTGTCTGTAGGAACTCTTCATATACTTCATTAGCCCTTCTGATTGCCCCTTCGACAGCCTTGAACGGATTCTTTCCCCTTGTTCTTCTTCTTCTTTGTACCTCTTGGAATGAATGTTGATGTGCAGTGAGAAGTAATGACAATGCAGGATGAGTACTTCCAAAAGTGTTATTCAATACTGAATGGACCCTTTCCCCAATCTTCTCTTCTCTTCTTTTACCTGTCATTTTCTCCACAACTGAAGCCAATTCAGCCCCACAAGAGACAAGAAGTACATGAACTCTTTCCACTAATTGAGGATAATGTTTGAGAATAAGTTGTTCCATTGTTGATCTAAATACTCTTTCATTCCATTCTCATTCCTTCTTCTCTACCTGAATGTCTTTGTATCTGTTGTCTTAGAGTCAGAAGGTCCTTCTGGATTGAAATCTCCATGAAATACAAGTACAAGAAGGGCAGCCTGTCTCTTAGAGAATGGAGTTGAAGGAGGGGAATCATTGTCAAGGAGAAGTTCAGATGACCATCTCAATATATTCATAATAGTCTTCCTTCAATGAGTATTCACCTTATAATAGATGGTTTAGCAGATGGAATGGGTGAAGTGTCTGTACAATCAAAGTATAGATCATCGGATGAAGCATCATCGGAATCATCAAGGGAAGGTTCCTCTCTGTATTAATCAATGCTCAACATTAGCTTCATTTCACTTGCTTGTTTGCCATAACAGCAGAGAGATGCAATGCAACTTCTACTTCTAATCTTCTTATGTCTTCGATAGTCAGTCCATACCATTCATCCTAAACTTCCACTCTTTAGTGGCTGCATAATCTTCATCCCTTGCCTGCCACGCCCATGCCTGTCGATGAGCTCTCAGCATCGTATTACGAAGAGCGAGGTCGTGAATCCATCTCTCAGCCCTCGTCTGAGATAAACAGAGTAAGTCCAATCGATGGAACGGAATATTCACCTGCAATCCCCAGTAACGGAATTCCACTCTGCACAGTTTGTATGCACACATGATGGGTTTGTTGTTGGATAGACAGTCTTCGACCCAATCATCAGAAAGGGGACCTCTACCTGGAAGGAAGGAAGAAGAGAGGAGAAGAGATTGGAAGAGGGAGTACCTGTTAGGACACTATGGTATACTTTAGGATCTTCTTCTGGACAATAGTCATGATTTGATATTCCATCCTGATTTCATTCTCTTTCCTCATAAACCCTCTCCTCTTACCTTCACAAAGTCCATAACATCGATTGTTCGTTGTTTCAATTCAGCTGGAGATAAGTTAAAGACATTTTCCTGTGTTCCTGAGAGAACACTTCCCCCTTTTCCCTTCTCTTCTACTAAACCTGCATCATTGTGATAAAGAGTATCAACTTCCAGACTAAAGCGGTCCATCAGAGGAGTTGAGTATCTTAAGATACCCTGTTATCTACAGTAATCCATTGCCTCTTGCCTTGTTTTTGTTATGGGATATGCATTCCATGCTTCTTCATGTGCTTGTAATGAACTAAAAGGGATGACACTCCTTATCCATCCTGTAATGCATTCATTCTCTCTCATTCTCCTTTACGCATTGACTATTTTGAGTGGCACTCTCTTTCCTTTGTTCATATTCACTAGCAGAGTGTCTATGGTTGAATGAACAAGTCTTCCATCCCTTCACTAACCGGGAATCTTATTTGCAATATGATATATCTTGAATGTATACTGTCCATTCCCTCCAGGACCATCTGCGTATGGCTTATTCGTCATGATTTCCACTCCTGCCCCTGCCCCATGTGAGTCGATTCGTGACTTCTTCTATAACAATGAACCAATTCATTCTGACACAATGTCTCTATTTCTCTAGTCTTTCTCATTTCTCCATTCTCTCTCTTCTCTTTCTTTCCTTTCCCTCCCTAAAGGCTTGGCACCTTCCAAATTGGCTTGTAATGTGCAAGGAAGAAATGGAAGAAGTGGGAAGAAGACTTGTGACAG
>JACMIF010000924.1:10660-29261 GCA_014805445.1 Diplogasteroides magnus
AAGGTCCCTGATTGGGAGTCTACTCATTCCTCTCAATGTAAAGACTTGTAATTGATTGTTCCCAGGATTCCTTCTTCGTCCCAGTCTCTTCTCCCTTTTCTATTCTCTATTGTTGCCCATCTAACAACATTGAATAGACCCCCACAACAATTGCGACATCCCCCATAGACACAGTCACTATGGAACATGGTTGAAGAGTCAAGGGAACGGTTGAGGGAAAAGGGATAGAGGAAGAGAGAAGATGGGATAGACAGTTAGACATTACTGCAGTTTGGACTTAATGCTTTGGGAAGAAAGGATGGAGAGAGAAGAAGGAGAGAAAGGAAACCTCATTTGGATACTACTAGAAGAGACTTTGAGTCAATCTCACTCAAGAGAAGAGAAAGAGAAGAGAAAGAGAAGAGAAAGAGAAGAGAAAGAGAAGAGAAAGAGAAGAGAAGAGAAAGAGAAGAGTCTATTGCACATTCTGACATCAAGACAAACTAACAACAACTTTGCATCACATTTCACATGACGAAGCAAACATTTGAAGGTGTAGAGTCCCACCTGGATCATGTACAACTGAGCGATACGGTATTCATCCACTGTGAGAGGAAGAAGGATACGGTACTCTTTGATTAACATTCTGAATGGGATAAGGGACGTGACACAAGTTTGATTAACGAACTTTGACTGAGAAGTCAGAAGCTGAAGAAACGCCGTCGACGACGAGACATTGTGGAAACTGAAGAGAGAAGAGACAGTTAAACAGTTAGACAGAAGGAGAACAGGAAGAAGAGAATTGAAACAATGACAATACACTCAAGAGTTGTGAGAATTGATATGGAAAGAAGAAGAAGCTGGAAGTATGAGAGAAGAGGTCAGAACAAACACACACAAGAGAAAGTTGAACTGGAGTAAAAGGGAGAATGATGGTCAATCGGATAAGTGATGAGAAAGAGAGAAAGAGAGTCAATTGAATGGATTAACATAATAGAGATACTCTAAATGACTCCATTCAATCAAAACAATTCATCCCAACTAAACTGAAAAGTGAGCTCACGCGGTCTCTGTGTAGAATCTCTCTCTGTCTGCCTCTTTCGGGACCCACACTCTCCCTCGTCGCTTAAAGGCGGCGCGCCTAGCATCCAGCCACGCCCATACGTCAATTCAAACACCCGCCTTTTCCTGACTCGCAATTTGCTTTGGCACGTTGCCAATTTCGCTTTGTAATTTTTTGAAGTATTTTTTAAAAAAAAAGTTGGCTTGGTCTCCCGTTTTCCGACCATTTTTGCCGCCATGCTTACCAACTCAACCGCCAAGCATCTATCTATTCATTTTCGTTCAATACATGCTTCTGAACTCTTCCTGGTTCGTAAAATGTAGTGATTCCTAAAAAGTGTCTTCTAGTTAGGTGCAGTAAACGCGTTATATAACGTTATGGTGCTTTCTGTTTTCACGGATTCTCTGCTCTTTTCCTTTCATTTCATCGTCCATTTCGTGAACGATACGCTGATGAAGTTAATTCTCATTTGAAAATTCATATAATTTACGACAAGTCCTTTTTTGAATTTCAGTTAAGTAATGTCTAGTGATGCCACAAAAACTTCTGCAGAAGGGACATCTACAGCCACTAATACTCTAAGGTATTCTTCCAACCTAGTGAAATTTGTTTAGGTTATTTCGCAACCTCATCTTTGATTTCGTTCCTATCATGTGATTATTTATCTCGTTCTTTTCTCATTTTTATTCACTTCCATATATGTATGGCCATATATGCTACTTCGAACGCATGAAATTGAATGCGCTTACAATTTGTTTCGTTTAGTACTGCCGCAACCGTACGATCAGATTCACCAACGCTCGGGGCTACAGTGAACATATCAACAGAGGACCTTGACAGGTAGGATTCATCCTGGGCTCTATCAGCTGCATTATTTTCAGACAAATTGAAACGCTTCGGAAATGTGAGTTGATCACCGAACAAGAGGTTTGTTCATTTCTGTTGCATTTACTTTGTAAGAGGATAGTTAAGGTGAAAACTCTGTGTGCGAAGGCACGAGAGATTCTGGTACAGGAAGGAAACGTCCAAGTGATCGACGCCCCTGTTACGGTGAGTGAAGAGAAAAGAGAAGGATTACCACACACATATGATCATTCTCATGCATGTACTTTGATATTGACTTCTCTTTTAGATATGTGGCGACATTCACGGCCAATTCTACGATCTAATGGAATTGTTCCGAGTGGGAAATAAATGAAATATTTATTATAGATTTCGTTTTCAGGTTGGAGGCCCTGTACCCGACACAAATTATCTCTTTCTTGGTGATTTCGTCGATAGAGGATTTTACTCTGTTAGTCATTCTCTACTCATTCTATTTATGTCTTTTGATTGTTTAGGTGGAGACATTCCTTCTCCTACTGGCACTCAAAGTTCGATATCCAGACAGAATGATGCTCATTCGAGGCAATCATGAGAGTAGACAAATAACACAGGTAGGCATTCATTTCACTCATAACAAACTATCATTGTCATTTATTTGTTTCTTTAGGTCTACGGATTTTACGATGAATGTCAACGGAAGTACGGTAGTGCAGCTGTATGGAGATGTTGCACAGAGGTAAGTACTCCAGTTGTTGATGTTAAGAGAAAGAGTCGTTTAGGTCTTCGACTTCCTTTCACTATCTGCTGTCATATGTGGGAAGGTGAGTGAATGGAATGATTCATTGTCAATGTGTCAATTGAGGTATTCTGTGTCCATGGAGGTCTTTCCCCTTCTATTCAAACACTTGATCAGATAAGAACAATTGATAGGAAGCAAGAAGTGAGTCAAGACAAGTCTCTTTCTCTTAATCCATTCAGGTTCCTCATGATGGTCCAATGTGTGATCTCCTATGGTCTGATCCAGAAGATTCAGTTGGATGGGGAATGTCTCCTCGAGGGGCTGGTTATCTGTTCGGAAATGATGTCGTTAAGGTCATCCATTCACTTTGATAACAGAACAATAGTGTGGATTGTAGACTTTCTGTGATACGAATGGTGTGGAAATGATCACTAGAGCACATCAATTGGTAATGGAAGGATACAAGTATCATTTTGGAGAGGTATGAAGAGAGGGAAGTGAAGGAAATAAGTGGTTATCTATTGAGACAGTCCTTACTGTCTGGTCTGCACCCAATTACTGTTATCGATGCGGAAATGTTGCTGCAATTCTTGAATTGGATGAACAACTCAACAAGGAATTCACAATCTTCGAGGCTGCCCCTCAAGTGAATCATTCAATTCATTCACTCTCTAATCATTCTATTAAGGAGAATCGAGGTGCTCCAGCCAAGAAACCCCAACCAGATTATTTCTTGTGATCATCACTCCCACAACAACAACCATTGATAGTTTTAATAACTAATTGGTAATTCCCAATTGTAAGTTGAATGTTTCCATGTTGGCCTTGACGGTTTTCCTTGTTTGTTAATTATCCCTCTTGTAATAATTGCGAGCTTTTCTTCGATTAAACGTAAGAGAAGAACCTTTAGCGAATCAATGTTTGTCTCATCTCCTCATTTTGTATTCGTTTCAAACTCTTTCACAAAATCTGTGCATTCGTTCTGATGGATCCGAGATAAAGATAATTATGACATAGACTGTTGTCACTTGTATTGTGGAGATGAGTTTGTACAACTCACACTTATACTTTCATTTCCATTTCATTCAGAGAAGAATCATTAACTAGGTCAAATGTCTTCGGGAAGATTCATACACCGTGAACAATCTGAGAAGAAGACTGAGGTGAGATATTCCTTTTCCACATGTTGTAATGAGAAAGAGTACAACGGGTTTGGTTTTCTAAAACGATAATAAAGTACATTTCTCATTGGTCTAATCTCAGCGGAGCCGTTGTCTCTACGAGGGATAGACAACCGCTCCGAGTGGATTAGACGAATGAGAAATGCACTTTATTACCGCTTTATAACACCTACAATGGGTCATTTCATTCATGTCATTGTCTTAAGGTGTTCCGTGGTTATCTGGAGGAACATCATGTTCTGGAGGCCATCACAAAGGCCCTTGCTAAACTGAATATGGCCACCAATCGACCTGAGGATCCCATGAAGTTCATTCTTACGGTAACTCAATGTTTGTTACTGTATATTATTGATCGACAGGAACTGGGACATTGTCTCCCCGATAGAACTGCCGATTTCGCATATCGAAGTGCCCACGAGGCTGCAATCAAGGAAAATGAGGAACTGCGTAAGATGGCTGAGGTGGGGGAAGGGAAGGAATACTGTAGAGAGAACGAGTCTACAGACACTGGAAGTGGAAATGATAGAGTTGAAGAAGGAATTGAAGGAATTGAAGAGTGAGGAAGAAGAGGGAAAGGTAAAATGACAAGATTGAATGATCTTTTATGTACTTAATGCAGAAAAGATGTTCTCCTAAGGATCGTAAGTCTTCTACTGTCAGGAAGAGTGAAAAGGAATGAAAGATAGTTGTACAATCATATCATTCTTTAGTACTATTTCATTTGTTCTTGTTCTCTTAGCTTTTATGTTGACATAGAAGAATATAGTTGTATTCGTTGACGTTCTATTAGTAGACTTCATTTTGTTGCAATTTGCCTTATCATTGGGTCAATTCCAAATATCTCAACTCGTTTCAAACTGGTATTCTATTCTTGTGGATCCACCGGTCTCCTCAATCTGCCTGTGTCACCGTTGTCATTCCTTGTTCCTCATATTATTCCCTGATAAAGAAGATAATGAATGTTGTGATTGATATGATTGAATACGTTGTTTGACGTCTCGTACCTTTCTTCCCTCTAATAATTTCTAAATATCTATAATAGATGATTCGTCACATGACTCGATTGACTTCATCCTTCACTCGTATTCCTCTTCGTTCATTCTCTTCTCCTACTGCTGCTCTATCATCAGAACTGAAAGATAAGATCAACACAATGGTATGTTTGCCCCTCTTGTACTTACAGTATCCCTTCTCTCTCAGGTCACTTCTGATCCAGTAGTTGTCTTTATGAAGGGAACACAGCAACAACCTGCATGTGGATTCTCAAGGAATGTCAAGCTGGTACTATTGATATCTTTCCTTTTTCTTATTTCATACACTAAGGTTCTCGACTTTCATGATGTTTCCTTCAAGGATTACAATGTGTTGGAAGATGCAGAACTGAGAGAAGGAGTCAAGATTTACTCTGAATGGCCAACCATTCCACAGGTGGGATTACTGTAGAAGAAGAGTTACAGTAGTATTGTTAAGGTCTTTGTCAAGGGAGAGTTCATTGGAGGATGTGACATAATAGTCCAGATGCATAAGGATGGAGAACTATCGGATCTTTTCGACAAACACGAAATTCCGAATAAGTTTGGAGACACGAAGAAGAATGAATAGATCATTTGCAGTTGAGTTAACTGTTATTGTTACTCTTGATTCTAGTTGAGTAATGATTGTCATAAACGAGATCCCATATTGATTTGATGATAATTGACACAATGCGAGTCTTTATCATGAATTGCGTAGAGTGGTCAATTGGAACAGATGACGTCATCATGATCATTGTCCATTTACATCGACTCAAAGGAGTAGATTGTGTATGATTCTCATCTCGAGATGGAGAATCATTTCATTGCTTCGTCTCCTTAATCCATTTCATATCTTCTTTTCATTCAGACAATCAACCTTTTTGACAGAATCAGCCTTCTTCCGTCTCGTTGAAGGTTTTATGGACTCAAATGGTTCAATGAATTCGTTTCCTCTCAATCTCTTACCTTTTGTCCTTTGGGAGATTCTTTGACCTGTCTTGTCGATCCCTGCTTACCAGATGACTTCTCAATGACCCTCTCTTATCCCCTTCCCCTTTGTATTCTCACTCCTTTCGATGCAGCAGTCACTCTCAGAGAGTTTCCCTTTGACTTTGGAGTCACTCTTCTCTCACTTTTGGCACTACTATTTGTATTTGTGAGAGAAGCAGTTGTGGTAGCAGTTGGTTGAGTCTCCGTTCCCCTCAATTGGGATACTGTAACACAGAAGAGTTACTGTAAATACTTCTTAGTGTTCCTGAGTGATCTGTTGACGTTTCTCACAGAATTGTTCACTTTAGCATCAGGAGGAGTCTGTAGATGTATTGCCTTGCATTGTCTTGTTGTGTGTGATACCCTTGATGCCAATGCTCTCTTCCTTGCTTGACTCTTCTTTGTACTACTCTTAGTCTTACTATTCGACTGTAATTCCTCCCTTTCCCTCCCTTTCCCTCATTCTCTTACTGTTCTAGAACTGCTCGTATGTCCAACTGAACCTTGTGTCTTCTTCTTTTTCTTTTCCTTGTCCTTTGCATTTCTTTCTCTCTTCTCAGCTTCAATTCCTTCTTTTATTTTTCTCTTTTTATTCACTTACGTGTCCAATATTGAGGTGCGTCCATTGCATAGAAAGATGTTTTTAGCTTTGACTTGGGTACATTTCCAGTCTTGAGGAAACACCATTCCTCCGGATCTCATTAGAGTACTGTAATCCATTACATTCCTTCACTTACTGTACTTATGGAATGTGATTGGTTTATCCTCAAGTTTCCACTTCAAGTTCTTCGTTCCAATCCTATCGATTGTATTGAGTGTGAGTATATATGATTGTCCCACTTGGTCTGTGCAAGCATTGCTTCTTCCTGATCATTCTCGAATACTTCCATTGAGATTGTCCTCGTTGCCTCAGGAATGTCCTTCCTTCACTCATCCTCCTTCATCATCTTTCCTTTTCTCTTACCATTCTCCCTTATTGAAGAGTTTCTTCTCCTTCTTCACTGCTTTCTCTGCCTTTTCTGCTTTCTCGACCTTCTCTATCTTCTCTATCTTCTCTGCCTTTTCCGGTTTCTCCGGTTTTTCTTCCGGTAACAGAAATTCCGCACTTTGTGTACAAGGAAACTTGTGGCTTACAGTAGTCTCTTATTATTGGTCTTACAGTAATACATTTACCTCCATGCAGGGCCTGATGGCTTTGTATCGTCCAGATCACTTAATTCATTCAATGAATACAGTATCCCTACAGTAATGCTCTTACACAGACAGCGCATTCATTGCTTCTATCTTATCTTCTTTCTCAGTTTCAATCTTCGGCGGAGGAGATTCTGCTTTCTTGGGTGATTCTTGAACTTTCTCTTCTTTCTTGGGAGACGTTTCTGTTGTGTTTATCGATTGAAGACAAGGATACGATGAGACAGATACCATTTTCAGGGGGATCGCTCATAGTGGAATGACCGACGAGAGTGGAATGAGAAAAGAGAAATGAGAATGGGACAACCAGTCCCCTCTTTCGCGCAAACAATACAACAGCAAATAACACAAACAAATGTTTCATTTGGCTTTGCATAATGATAATCACAATTTGACTGCGTAGCACCAGGAACAAGTTACGATAAATTAATGATGATTAAAGCACTCGATTCACAATCACAACATAAAATACTTAGCTGAGATTCAAAAACACTATTTTAAAACAAATAGAAAAGGAATAAAGAACCCGTATGTTGATTACAAATCATCATGAATCGTTTCTTCGTTGACTGCAGTCAATCCAAGAGGAACACGGAATGATCCTTCAATCAATATCTCATCTACCGTAATCCCCTCCCTTCTCACCTTGATTGATTGTTTCATTGATGGCTGACACAACAGTAGCCACTACTTTCCTTCCACTTCTCATAATGAGGGCAGGAGTCATCTGAAGATTACGGTAAAATCAGAGAAGAACGCCCCCTGACCTCCTTGAATTCTGCATACATCGCACCAATTGTGAGAATGTAGAGAAGAACACGAGAGATTCTCTTACTACGAGACATAAGAGGATAATTGTCTCCACAAGGGAGAATACTGTAAGGAAGAGAGGAGAAGAGACAAGGAGGAGGGGACTCACGTAGAGGTACTGTAGTTGAAGAATGGAGTGAAACAGAGTGAGACAACAATACAACTGAAGGAAAGAGAATGGATAGATGATGGATGAGAGACATACACGAATGCTTCCACGTTGTATGGCATTGAGAAGTCAGGAACTGGAAGGGCGAGTAGAAGGGAATTAGAATGAATAGTCAAGGGAGATGGAATAGGGAAGAGAAGAAGACTGAAAGGGGGAAGATATGAGCTGAGTGAATGATTGAGAGATTACCTCTCTCTTGCTGTTCTCCTCATGTTTCCAGGTACAATATACTGTATGTCAGTAGTATGAGAATGCTGAATGAATTGATGGAATGAAGAATGAAGAGAATATGTTACAGGAAGAATAGTGATGGATGCAGGAGGAATGTACTTTCCATGATTGGCATCTGATGGATAGTCTCCACTCCTCAATTCATTCCATTACAGTATCCCCTCTCTCTTCTACAGTACTCACCTCATGAATACTCTATCGAATCTGACACTCAATTCACAATGAGAATGACCTTGCAGTTCCATGTTCCATTCAATAGAAGCAGGTCGTTGAAGGGCCAATGAAGGAATGAAGTGATGTGACTCATTCAATGGAGCATACTGTACAATCACCCATTACAGTGTCCTACAGTACACAAACCATATCGTTTGTCTCCTCCTTCCAACATTGCATTTTGAGACTTGCATAGTGTAATTGGGCATACCTTGACTACATGATGCAAAATGAATATGAATGAGACCAACCAGGGTACAATGGCTGAGAATTGAACTATTCTTTCCTCCTTTCCTCTATTGTCAATAGAATAAAGAAGTGTTCCTGTACGTGAAGCCTCTCCTCCCAATAGAGAACATCCAATACTGACACTCACTCATTCATCTACAGTAACCCTCTTCTATCATACCTCACTACTGATTGTTGTGTTCCTGCAGTGAAGTCTAGTTTCTTCTCTTGGTACTTGGCAACAACATTGAGGGGTCCATTTCCGTGTCCCTGTATGATCATCAACTAATCTCATTTCATACAAGATCATACCTTGAGGTCAATCATATGAAATTCAGTTTCATTCACTTTCTTCGTTGCATTGACATGTCTATCGAATGATGGAGTCTATAAGAGATTCGAGTCAATTCAATAGTGCAAGTACATACAAATAGATGATCAGCAGTGATTAGCCAACTACTTCTTGCAACAGTACATTCCCCTGCTATGCTCCTATCGAACAATTCCTCCATACTCCAATCTTAAAACTATTTCATTTATATTGCATACAATGAAAAGAAATAAGAATGTTTTTCCACTCACCAACTCTGCGATCACTCATTGGCAGATCGAAGACAATTGTCGCATCCAGAGACATCCTCCATGTTGGTGAGGTGCATGACTGAAAAAGGATTGCATCGGCCGGGAATCGAACCCGGGCCGCCCGCGTGGCAGGCGAGCATTCTACCACTGAACCACCGATGCTTGTTATCTCCATTAATGGTATCAATATATGAACGAAAGGCGTACAAAACAGGTTTGGTCGGATCGTTACCGGCTAATTTCAAAAGATGTGGCTTACCGAACTACCATCACTACAATGGAGGAAGACGTGGAAGGAGATGGAATGGAAGGCAGAATGGAAGATTCGAAGAGGATTGAGAAGGGAAACCAGGCCAGACTGAAACGGAATACTGTACATATATAATAGTCCATGAAAGACTTACACTTCTACAGGGAAGAAGTTTTCTCCATGGAGTTAGATTCTCTGTACAAACTGTCTCTTCAGTCATAGAACCAAATCTGTGAGAGATTGTGATACGGTAGAGTTACCGTAATCTGACCTCAATGCTCTTTCTCCCTTCAAGAGTGGAGGTCCATTCTCCTTGAATGAAGATGATGAAGATACAGTGAAAGAAGGATCAAGTCCTTCAACCAATCAATATACAATAGACAGTTGTTTATACCAGAAAGAGAAGTGCAGAATACTCCATTGAGTGTATTCACAAGGGATGACCATCGAGAGTTCACTCTGCAATCACAATCTACAGTATCATCTCATAAGAATCACTCACTCAGTCTCCTTTATCCCATTATCCAACCATGCAACTATTCTTGCTCCTTGGGATGAACTTGGTTGAGGGGGAATACCCCATTTGGATGTCTATCCATTCATCTTTCATCTCTTTTCATTCTATTCTCACCTGCCAATTTCCTCTTCCCAATGAAAGTGACAATTCACTAAGTGAATACTTCTCAAGTAGTTCAGTCATTATTGGAGGAAAGAAATATGAATCAGAAGCTGGGGAAAGCAATCGATAAAACAAAGAGTGAATCAGAGAACATACACAACTCCTTGGCAACATTTGAGACAGCAAAACGGAAGTGAGTGGATAGATGGCCCGTGGACAGACGAGTGACCTGATGCAAACCATTCTGGAGGGATACGGTAGAAAAGAACTCACAATCAATTCCTCGTCGAAATGTTCTTCTTTGTGCTGCTTCAATTGAAATGAGAGACAGGGAAGAAGAAAAAGGAAGATAAGCGGATATAATCCCATCCTAAATGAGATCCACTCTCTCTCTCTCTCTCTCTCATACAAATAATCAGGAAAACCTGTGCATGGTGGAATATATCAAATAGACAACGTGGTACAGTAACCATCTGGTACGTCGACACTAACAAAGAGAAATGAAATGTTTATTCGTTAGAAAATTATATACTTGTAGGAAAGAATGTATGAGATAGAAGTATTGTGCAATTGATAGTAAGTAAAGGAATATGACTAATGTTATTTGTGATCCCGTGATCATCAATAGTAAATGAGTACAAACAAGGCACACCGGGAAAGAACAACAACTCGTATATACACTGTACAGGAGGAGTCAATTGTGATAGAGTAAAGGAAAGAATAACAGGAAAAGACAAGAATACAAGTAGAATATATCCCAAACATCTAAAATATTGACAAATACATTTGACGGTTACTGTATTCTTTTGAGAGAGAATCCACAACTTGCTTCAATATTGAGGAAGAAAGGACCCTCTTGACCCACAAGGAATGTTGAGGGACGAATAGAATAAGTCCCAGCAGGAACCCCTTCAAGACTCAATAAACAGTATCCAGGTCTGTAAAAGGATCAAATAGAGACAAAAGACAATCAGATGATTCACCTGTACATTCCTGAATCTTTCTTCTCAAATGTTTTGTCCTCTCGTACAGATGACACTTGACGAACCTTAGAATGAGTTGTAGATGAATCAATATGGTATACTGTAATGATACCTCGAATCCGACCGAATACTGTTTGGGCGCCTTTAGTTCAATGAGAATAGAGTGTTGATCACTATGTTCTTCGAGTGAAATGTGATATAGAGGATTGTTCCTGAATAGACACAATCTTCCATTGTACAAAGTTGTCACTCACTGGAATAACTCCCTTCCCTCTCCATTTCCACATCCTCCGGCTGTCTTTCCTTTCCATTCTCCTGTCTCCTAAACAACATTTCACTCTTCATCCATCCTTTCATAGACACTACCTTCTTCTTGACTATATAAGGAGATGAAATGTGATTGATTGTGAAGTCTGCAGTTGAATAAACACGAAGAGTATAGAAGAGAGTAGTTGTCTTCTCGTACTTAACAACAATCAATAAACAAGACAGGAACAGTCTTCACCTGTGCAACAACAAGAGTAAACTTGTTAATTCCTCCATCATTCACTATCATTTGACAGAGATAATGGGGACTGTTGATACGAACACCATCATATAACGGTTTGGGATCAACTGAAAGAAGAGGAATGTACAGGGGAGGGGGGGGGGGAGAGACTGACATGGTATGTAGACCTTCTTTCCTCCCTTGTATACAAGAACTGTGATGTATTCTTTGTTGTCTGCGAAATCAGACTGAAGAAGAAGAGAAAGATGAATGAGAGAATGAATAGACTTACAATATGAGTGATATGTCGAGTAAGAAGGATCCATACAGCACAACTTCCTTTCTTCTTATTCACCTAAAACATATATTCATTCATTTCTCTTTCCTTCTTTCACCTCCAATGAATATTGTGGATTATCAGCAACAGAATAGAGATCCTTCACGGGACCAGTCGTATTGGCCCACGAACTGAACAATCACAAGTATACGGTAATCAAGTTTTACTGTAACTAACGCATGAATTCCATATGTGAATGGAAACAAGGCTGGATTCCAATTGACATAGAAAACATCAAAGAAATGAACAACCGATTCATAATCAATCCAGAATACTCCTAAATGAATCCTTATCATGTAATTGACTACGATATACTCTTTCCCTTACCATCGTCTCTTTCCTTAGCAGTCGATGGATCATAATCCAATGCTTCCTTTCTCTCTTCAGTCCAACTTGATGTATCCTCAACATAATACGTTAAATAAATTGAATTAGTGAAGATAAATGAACATTTTCAGAGAATCTTCCTTTCCATCTGAGATGAGTCCATGGATTCTTGACCATCAATAATCGTTTCCCCTTAAGAGTATTTCTCATCTTTCCCTTCCACTTCTCTTCTTACATCCAATCTCCTCAAGTCCAATAGTGCATATGCATGACAGTCAACCAGTCCAGCCCTTTCTGCCTCTGTTTCATCCATCTTTCCAGTTGCAAGTGTTATGAGACAATCCCCACGGTGGAATCGAGATAACAACTTCTCGAATACCTCAACATCTACAGTAATCAACAAACATTGAAAAGACTTACAGTATCTGCCTGGAAATCGTCCTTTTTTATGGCGATCCTCTCAGGAATCCAACCCGTCAAGGCATGCAAATCAATGTTCTGCAACAAAATGAGTGATAATGCGTAGAGATAATGAAGAAACAGAATTAGATCCGGGGAAATCGTATCCTCCCATCACTTTGAGATAAGCCTTCTCCAGAAGGGAAACCCATAACTCTGCAGTCTAGAGAAGAACCAATGAATGAGGAGACACAAATGATTAGTATACCTGTGATTGTGAACAAAGAAGTGCATTCTTCTCATCAACAGGAAGATAATCATCAATTATTATCTCAAATAGACAATGTAAATGAATGTATCAAAGACCTCCAACCTTCCTCCACACTCCATTGATGTGTAATTTGACCATATACTTTCCATCTGAATTGTACACTGGTTGACCTGCCTTGTTCTGAGGATAAATGATACTGTAATGAGTAGAATGATCATTATCAATAGTCAATGATACCTTGTGACCAATTGCTTTCCAAATCTTCTCTCATATCTTGCAGCAATGGTGAGAGAAGCAACGAATGAGCAATCAGACACTACAGTCTTTAAAATCAATCAATAATACAGTATTCATGATTAGTCATTCTGACCTGTTTGATTGTTCCGCTGTCGACTTGTCGAATGACTGCTGGTTCTTCCATGAATTCTGAAGGACGAAGCCAACCCTAAATTAACATTTAATATTTAAAAAAATAGATAAGGAAACAAACCTTGAGTCGTTTCTTCTGTTTGTCAGTCAATTTCAAATATCCCTCACGATCTCTGCAAAGATCTCATCGTTCAACAATGCACAATAGAATGAAACGAACGTGAATGGTAGTCGAAATGCGAACTTTTCTCCAAGATCAACATTCAAGAAGGGAACATAACTCCTCAATCAAATATATAAACCAAAAAGGCGATAGCTAAACTGACTTTCCATTTATCTTGGAAGTTGTGGCCAATACAGCCAATTCTTCTCTACTCAGCTGTAAAGAGTGGACATATGATACAGTATCCAAAAGTGGGGGCAAACTTGAAATGATTCTCCATCACTCACTCCCTGTTTCTTTCTGGCTGTAGGGGCAGGTGATGGAGGAAGAGAAGAAGGAGTTCCTCTTGCAGAAGGAAGACGATCATCCAATGACATATTCGATATAGCTATAGAGAGTATGAGAGAGGGACACTGTAATCACTGACCATCATCCATAGGAACACAAGGAAGACAATTCAACATGGCCTCTTCCTCTTCTTCCTGTAGCAATCGGGAAAGAATTTCGGCTCTCAAAATGTGAAATCATGAGGATAATGAGTGTAACTTACCTATCCAATCCTCTCTTTGCCAATTCCTTGAACTTCAATTTCAATGCATCGTCTGCTGATGAACGACTCTATCAATACTATCAAACATTACTGCACAATACGCTAACCATATCCAGACATAATTTGATGGCTTGTTCATATAATTTCTTCGCTTCAACCCTTTCTCCGGCTTCGTCAAGATCGAGAGCTCTTAGAAAGAAAGAAATTACAATAATGCTAAACATCGTACTTAATGAGAATGAATTCTGCCCTTTCGTAGGCGAGTTGAACAGGATGACGAGAATTTCGTACGGAATCCAGCAATCTGATTCAACTTATTTCAGAACAACAGCTATATAAAACCTCGGTAGTTCTCTTTTCAAATATTCGGCTCTTTCGAGGTACTCCATCGCAGTTTTGCGCATTATGGCTACCATCTTAAAAGATTCATTCATTTGATGTTATATTTGTGTTCGTACCTTCTTCTGATTCAACAATTGTAGCATTCGATTAGTGGCAATGACATAAAAGTAGATAGCCTGAGAGCATTTGTTTAAAGTGTTTTGTCTCACATTCAGTGAGGATTGTCTCTAATGATTCATCAGAGGCTCCATGTCGCAACCATTATGATAACATTCTGTGTATAAAACATTGATGCATAAGCTTATTACAAAATATGCTCAAACAACTAATAATATGAATGTTATCATCATCATCAACTCACTCACCTCTTCATATCGTTGTGCGTGGTCATAGTGAATGGCCCTCTGAGCAATCTTCGTCGCTTCTTTACAGGCAGCTTCATCTATTCCATCATCCCCCATCAGCCAACAGAGGAAGAGTGAAGAACACTAAAAATGGGCTTAATAACTCTTTGCAACAACCTTAAAGCCCTTATGATAAAGCCTTCATGATAAAGGTTTGTCATATGATAAAGTCGTCGTGAACAAAGCTACAAAGAAATCATTATTATGCAAATCCTGATTCTCTAGATATGGTTGAATCACATTGAGCCCGGTGGCAAGAGTTTCTAACTAAAAAAAGCGTGTAAAACCTAAACTTTTCTCTTATAAAAAGGCAAAAAGTATGCAATTTCTCAGAAAGTTTAATAAAATTACTTACAGTATCCGCTATTTTGCGGTTCTATCCCTCATTTTCAAATGTATTTGTGAAAATCGTATTTGAACTCTCCGTTCTTGAAGTAGTTTTATGGGATATTTTTTGATATGCATTAGTATATGAATGAGACTTATCTGAAACATCAAGAGAACATTCTTAATCTTTTTGATATCCCATTCTTTCCACATAAAAAATCTTGTGTATTATCGCCTCCAATTCATCAATTACAAGATGTAAAGGGGATTACGCATATACGAATGGATTGAAGAGAGTGAAGAGATGAGAAGTGGACAGCGGGGAAATTGAGTTGTAAGGGGGAGGGTCGGAATGTCATTTAAGACCCCCTTCCATTGACCACTTCCATTACGAGTCACAAATTGTTTTCCAAGATGAGTGACCGTTGTCTTCTTCACTCAAATGATTGTTACTCCTCACTCAAATTAGTATAAGTTAGTATTTCATTTGAGTAAAGTAGTTGTTCCTCTCCTCATCCTTCCACCTTTTTCTTCACTCTTCAGCTGATTGGACTCTCCAATTCAATTTGCCTTTTGGCGGCCTTTTCTGGCCTTACTTCAGAATGAACTCACCTTCTCTATTGGATGAACTCTTCTTCTATTCATTCCTTCTCTAATGTCATTTTCACTTCATTCATTGTACTTCCTTTCAAATCATCTCATTCTTCTCTTCTTGCCCTCTCTTCTTCTTCTTCTTCTTCTTCTTCTTCTTCTTCTCTTTCTAATTGGAGTCTAATTCTTCCCATTTACAAGACTCAGGTTTCTTCTTCAGATTGTTCTATACCCATTGAATGGGGGCCGATACTCGATTGGTTCTTCTCTTTCTTCTTCCCTTCATCCATTCTTATCCCTCCAGAGTTCTCCTCAGTAAGTCCTTTCCCCTTCCTCTTCCCTTCATTTTCCCTTCAGAATCCTTCACATGTACAAACGAAGGATCTTCTTTGGCTGCAAAATCCCTCAAATTCGCCCACGATGACATCAATTCTCAAGAGAACAATCCATTCAGGTAGGGGATACTGTATTCCAGTTGGGAGTCATTTCAATTTGAGACTTTCACTCGATCATCACAATGTAGAAGGAGGAGCATCAGAGGCATGGACAATGTTGACTACAGGTGAATGAAGGATACTGACTGAGTGGAATGTGTCATTGAGTCTGTGAAGAACTAAGGGAAGGAGCAATGGGAGTGATTAGTTTGAATGGAGGAAGAGGGTAAGAGACTCTCACAACGATAACATTCATTACAGTATCCTAGATATGAATCTCTTCGTGCACTATCAGATACATTGGAACTTCCACTCATTTCACTCACTCCTCCAACATTTCCATCTGATCCTCCCAATAAGTGATTCTTATTCATTTTCCCTTTGAGTCTTTGATTCAGTTTCGAAGTGAGTCTATGGCCATCTCCAACTGAAGTTCTTTCTGATTTCATTTTCTACAAAGGATGGACAGATGTTATCATGTTAACAGACAATGACCATTGTCAGTCTTCTTCCTCTTCTATTCATTCATCTTCACTCCTTTAGCTGGAATGACTCTTCCCTTTCTTTGGTCTCAATTGACACTCAAAACGAATGAAACAATACTCGGACAAGTTGTTCAAATGCCAAAGGCAGTCGAACAATTCGAGGATTTCCTAAGACATTTCAACATCAAAAGGGCCAATCTTGTCAATCGGTTGAGTCTTTTGGCTGTCTCCTTTCAGTGATTTCATCTTCAGAATTCTCATAGACACAACTTCCACTTTTCGTCTACAGAAATTTCTGGCAGCCATTCGATCGGCTCAGTTCAATCAGGCCAATTATCATTATGTTATCGTCAATTTCGTGAGAATCAACTCTTATTCTTATAGAATGTTCAATTCATTACAGGAATTCCTTCCATATGATGTTGAAATGTTCGAGAATGGAAATATAAATATGAGTGGATTCCAATTGATAGACAGAGAACACAAAGCATATTGGAATCTAAAAGTGAACAATCAAATGAGACAATCACAATCACAATACATTCAGAAACATCTATCAGAGAAGAATTCGAGAGAGGAAGACAAAAAGGAAGCGGAGAGGTTCTACGACGACATTACGGTATTGACTATCTACAGTATGCTGATATTGATTGATTGTTGAGGCACGTGCTGCCCTTTCACATGATGCTGTATTGATTGCTTATCATGGATTCGTTCGGGCATTGGCAGCTAATGATTCACTCTTTCATGGAACATTTAGACATGGAAGATTCTTCAATAGAGGATATCCAGGTGGTAGAGGGAGGGGAATCGTTGTTGTCATCCCATTCAGGACTCTATTGTGATCCTTCGACTGACAGAACACATCCAGCACGACCATTTGCATCATTTGAACATGGAAAGACTGTTGCAAGGGCAATTAGAGGAGTGAGAATAGAAGAGGAAAAGAGAATGATAACAGATTAAGATGACAATTGACAAAAAGGAAGGAACACTCACTGGACATATTGAATTTGATAGGAATGGACACAGGAAGAATTATGAAGTGAGTCAATGAGAACGGAATGACAGTGACAATGACAATGTGACAATGACAATATGACAATGACAATGTGACAATGACAATGTGACAATGACAATGTGACAATGACAGGTACTCGTATTGGATCTTGTAAGCAATACAAAGAGTGCCTACAACAGGAAAGAGGTGAGGGGATAGACTGACTCCGTCTATCTGTCCATTCAGTTACTTTCATGGAGACAAGGCCATGGATTCTTTACTAATCGAACAATTGCACAACATACACGAAAGAGTTACGAAGATAGAAGTAATCGAATAGTCAAGGTTGGAACAAATGATGTGAGGACTACAATTATTCTATTCCATTCAATCTTTTATTTGAGGTCAAACCATTTGTAATGACAAAAAGAGAATGTTTGGATGGAAATAATCGATCAGAATGTACAGGGAATGGAAGATATGAAGGGTCAGTCCTTCCCTTTCTCCTTTCCTCAATTCAACTGCATTCAGTTACTGTATTGATCTTCTCAATCTCCTTGCTGATCGTATAGATAGATTTAAGTATGAAGTTGTAATGAAAGAGAAGGTATTTCCTTTTCTTTCCTCTTTCTTCATTCATTCTTTATAGGCAGGATCAAGAAGGGCTGATGGTAGTTGGGATGGATTAGTGGGAGATCTTCTTAATGGAAACATTGATGTGGCACTCGCATCACTTACAATCAATCAAGTACAATCAATCGATTACAGTAACACAATGTACTTCAGGACAGAGAACGAGTTGTTGACTTCTCCAAACCATTCATGACTACAGGAATTTCCATAATGATCAAGAAACCTGATAAACAAGTCAGTCTTCTGAATTCATTTATCTTCATCTTTATTATTGAGGAGTTTTCCGTATTCTCATTTATGCAGCCTCTTTCAACAGAGATTTGGATGTATATAATCTTTGCGTATGTTGGAGTGAGTCCATTCCCTTCCTTCCCTTCCCCTCATTCCCTTCCCCCTCCTTCCCCTCATTCCCTTCC
>JACMIF010000925.1:0-25827 GCA_014805445.1 Diplogasteroides magnus
GGTGCCCGCGAACAAAGATCCCCTGGAGAAAACGCTTGGAACGCCAGGGTGTAATTCCTAATCGACTGGCCCACAGTCCACCGGCAGGACCACATCCCCTTGGATTATCCCCCTGACCCCGGAATAAAGACTTTATAAAGAAAGGGTTACGGTATTTATGCTAGGCTTATGCTATGCTTATGGGTTACTGTACTTATGCTAGGCTTATGCTATGCTTAGGGTTACTGTACTTATGCTAGGATTATGCTTATGGTTACGGTACTTATGCTATGCTTAGGGTTACGGTACTTATGCTAGGCTTATGCTATGCTTGAGGTTACTGTGCTAATGCTGGGAGAGATTACCCATAGTAGTCAATGAGAGGCTCAAGAAAAGACAGGGAAGAGGAGAAAGTCATGGGACTTCATTCAGTCCTAGAAACTACCAAATGGCAATTAATGCTGTGTATTCTCTTTGAACATAGCGTTTCCCATTTGGACGGAACGCCGCGCATTCCAGCTGGATATTGTAAAGAATGCGAGCAATTTAATGCGAAATGTTGGTTAGTTAGGGATTAAAGGCCGGCGGAGTGCCGCGTAGCGGCGTGCAGTACGGCTGGTTTTAATAGAAAGCAAGAAAATGGTCTGAACAAACAATCGGCAAAATCGATAAACGATTACAATTGGATTCCGGTAAATGAAATCAAAAATAAATAAATCGCTTTAAGATGAAGCCGACTCGTCGCCGGTGACGGAAGAGGCACCGGGAGCTGGGGACGATGAAACGGATGCGGGAAGGTGAGGGGGTTACGGTAGACGGTGTCATACTTTAAGAGTAAGGGGGCATTTATGAACAATATTCCATTACAGAGGTACGCCGAGTGAGGGCGCGAACGAGAATGCAGCACCCAATCCTAGACTCGTCGCTCTACAGGTCAGTGCTTACTTGTGATATGTTGTGCTATGGCAGACATGGAGAGGTGAAATGTTGATTCGCGGTATCAGACGTCTATATTGCAAGTCTTTAGTTGGAATTTTGGTGTTGGTGACAGTTTCATAGGGCTTCAATGCACAACGAACGGATTGCGAGCAAGTATGCTATTGATTCTGTGTATCTGGGCATCAGTAAAGTCAACGAGTAATTTTCGGTGCAATTTCGTTTCAAACGAATCTTTGATTTTATAATAGCAGCTAATGTTGATTGTGAGTTCCAATCTTGTCGTATTACATGCCGTTATCAGAATCTCGTATTCTTGTTGTATAACCTACCTGTATAGAGAATGATGCAAATGCTCAACTTCAGAACGAGCTTGCGAAGGAGTTGAAGGTGAAGGAGGGACTGGAGAAGATCCTCACTAAGAGTAGTACGAAGGCCGTGGTGGACGAGTCGAGGGGACTACTCGATGACTCCAAGGTTATCCATTTCATTATATCCATTCGAAAAATTCGACGGATCTCGATTTTGTTACAGTAACTTTTAGTTAGTTAGAAACTTTGAATGATCATTGATAAATTGGCATAAGAGTATCAATTCATTTCAAGAGCTTTTGTTGCACAATAGCGACTGGTTTGAGTTATACTGAAAAAAATCTTCTTTTTGTTAAATTTGCGTTCGATGGGATTATTCTTGTCACATCACCCTAATTTTTTATATTTCCATTGCAAAAAAGTGAATCAACTTATGTTTTAATTTGCGCTCTATAACATTGAACGTTTGACTAGTCTTAAATGATTCTTTATGCTTGTCATGTTACACGGAGGGTAATGGGTACATGTTTAGGCCAAGATGGCCCTTCTCCGCATGCAGATCGAGAAGCTGAACAATCAGGAGGCCATGGAGCTCATGCATGGAGCGAGCGGTCAGTAGGGTCTTGATGATTAAGGTATCTAGGGTTACTGTAAATTGTAGTCTATAGATTGAGATACCGTAGTTTGATATTTTTGCGCCTGATGTTCGCTAATTGATTCTGTTTACAGGGAAGGACGCCAAGTCGCACACGGAATTGATGATCGAGGATTTGCTGTTCCGACTGAGGTATGTTATACTATGGGTACGGTATTCTGATTGGTAGCTGTGATACGATGAACAGCACGAACTGTGGTCTATCAGGAATTTACGTTTAGGGAACTGCCTGAGAGATAATAAAAAATACTTTCAATAACAAACTCGTCTCTACTCTATAGGAATATTTGCTATTTTCTTTGAAAACACAAACTCGAAGAATATAATTACTTATGACACGTTTCGAGTTAAAATATGCTCATCTTTTGACGAAAATGTGCCGGGTATAAAAATATTTGGGTCAGTCAGTCTCGTATGGTATCAAGGGAACATGACATTTTGGAACGGCCGTTTTGGCACTCGTCACAGTTGGACAAAAGTTCCAAAATGGTCAATTCCAAACCGACCGTTCCAAAATGACACATTCCCGGTATCAATATTTTCGTTTCAGGAAAGAGACGGCGCTGGTCGAGGGCGCGAAGAACATGCGACGTATTCTAATGATGCAGAAGAGCAAGGATCAACGGGGATTGAATGATGTTAGATTTTTGGATTTTCCCGTCATTTTTCAAATGTGCCCGTTATTCAGGCCACGTCGACCCTGATGCAGTCGGAAGAGAAGCTGGACCTGATCAGACTGGCACTGATGAAGTACGCAGAGGGTCTGCCGACGGAGAGCGCTACACTCAGGAGGACGGTCAAGGATGAGGTACGGTAGTTCTCCTTGTTAAAGTTACGGTAGCATAGTTTACGGTTACGGTATTTTCCCCCGTGCAGGTCTCGGAATCCCGGAGACTCGCGTCCGCAGTGCCGATACAACTGCAGATGGTTGGCGGTGAGTCAATGCGATTGTATTTGAATTTGGTAATTCCAAAAAAAGTGAACGATTAGATGACACGGGTTTTCAGTACATTTTCCGATAAAGTATTTTTTCATTTACTGTTACCAAATGATTTCTGAGACCGCGGTATAGTTTCTTCCGTAAAATTTTGAATATTATATGCTTGAGGCTCAACAACGCAGCCTTCCATCGCTCGATTCTCCTCACCGCCTCCCTCGTCTCCGGTCAGTCCTCTTGCGGTGAGCCTACTTTTAAGACTTAAATTTGATCTTAATTTTATTCGTTTCTGGAGTAGAGCATTTGCAACAATGTGGGAAATACAAAGTTAGATTCTGGAAACTATGACAACCAGTCTGATATAAGTTGCTTTAAATAGCCAGATTCTGCGCGTTTTCGATAATGCACGGATTTGATTATAATAATAATAATTTATCTACATTGATAACAATGCAACTCGAGGGAAAGATAGTTGAAACAGTTGTAAACATGAATACCTGGAAACATCTTGAATGTGGGTGAGATCAGAATAGGGGTTGGGGGGATGTCCATTTGTATCCAATCCATCCGTCGCAATAAGAGTGATGATAGTCGCATAGATAGTGTGAGTGGAGGAGTGGCTGTGAGGAGGCAACAGCAGCGACCGTAGCCTGGGAATGGCGATTAACTCAGACGGAAAGGACATATGAGACATGGAAAAGTGTCGATGGGATGAAAGGGGAGAGAGATTATGTGAATATAGTGATAGAATGGAATGGATTGTGAATTAATTATTATTACTGGCTAATGAATAGAGGATATAGCTATGTAGACAACAAAATGGAATAACCTTATAGATGACACAATATGAAACAGTGAACTTATGGGGATGAGATATGGTGATAGACAAGATTAGACTTGACAAGAGAGAGGGGAAAGGCAAGAAGCATCTCATTCCAAAAAGATGAAAGTTATGTCTAGTGTATCCTGTACCCGGCGAAAGAAGAGAGAAAACCATCTTTAATGCACCAAGTTTTTAGTCAGTTAGAAGCAAGTTGAATAAGAGAGTTTTTAGTCACGAAAATATTTTATTAGCCAAGTGATTAGGTATTTCTGATTGGTGCTTGTCAAAGAATTAAACTAAACGTTATTTCATTTGCAGGAGAGTCCTTCGAAGTGCGCCTCTCTTCCACGAGTATTCGGTAGGAGAGCGAGTCTATTCCCACCCTCATTGGCTGTCAGTGGTCGATTGGAAGTCAGGTAGGGACTATCGAGTACTAGAGTACATCAAATATTTTTTTAATTTTTGTGTCTTTATTTATTCACTAGGTGCACTTGATCCGCAATGGTTTGATATTGGTGATAAGAAGGAGTTAAGTGCGAAATTTCACAAACCCAATAGTTGAAGTGCGAAATTTGCGTTCTCCATTGATTATATTCGAGTAATAGAGGAACTTGTGCAAACTTGCGGAAAATTGAACTACAACTATACAGTGTTTTTTTTCAGGCTGATCGGTTGCCAGAATCTACTGGCCGACGTACCTGAGAGATCAGCTCGGACTGATGCAAGTGAGTAAACATTGCATTTTTACTTATTAAATCGTTTTCTAAAAACAAAGGAATCTTAGATGTGACGCTCTCGTCGGCCTCTGGAGCCAGTGACCTCACTTCATCGTCCAGAAAGCACGGTCGAGGCAGCAGTCGGACCACCAGGTAGGCATTGCCTGACTGTCAGTCGGAACGGTTCCTTGTACCAGGCATCCATCTTATGTATTTTTGGAATCGATGAAAATCCCTGATAGTATTCGGAAACGGGATATTCCATTATTTGCCCGTGTCTTTTTTCAACCGGAATTGAGTTTGAGTCATTCGCCAGAAAAGACTTGAAGGCCCTGAATGAACTTCATGACCATGCACGATTCCGACTAACTGCACACCATCCATGCATTCAATGGTGCCCGTATCGAACGACTACTAACAAGCATCGTTCTTACTGCTGTTAGCATCGTGTTACCGTATTATGATGTTGTTGGCAACGCTTTTTCGCAAATTGCACCAATCCAGCACCACGAATGGAGATGACCAACAGAATACTTACGATTAAAACAATTTCTCCTTAATTCTCCTTTTGAGCACGATTTTCCCCTTTTTAAGTGCACCCTGTACACCTTTCATTCACATTTATCGTATCCCCCACTGAAAACGCGTACATTTATCCTTTCGTACGCGCACAATCCGCACATACACCATAGGCAGTTGCAGGTCACAGCTTCGGACCGTCAGTGCGTGGTGCCATTCTGCGGATGCGAACGCCTCCTTCTCGTCCCCCTTCTCGACTATTTCACGGACATCGGCCTTTTTGCCACCCCGACCGCCGCTCCAGTCCGCTGTTTCCATGGGCGGCATCCAGCATTACGTAGCCGCGGCCGTAGCCTCGGAGGGCGTGGCGCTTCTTCACGGATGCGGATCCGGATCTGGGCTGATATTTGACGGACGTCACCTGAGCCACGCCGCATACGCGCCTCACGCGGCATGCGACGATAGTTGCTTGTCTGGAGCCGGAGGACCTGCACCTCTACACCGGGCGATCTCCCACCAGAGTGGAATGTGAGTGGTCCCGAATGGAATGAGCCTGAATCAGTCCTACCGTATCTTGAGGCAGTTGCCTGGAGTTGTATGTCCTCGAGAATGCATGTGCTTGAAGTGAAAGAACGATCGGATGATACAGCGAATGAAGATATGGGGATGGTGTTGCATGAAAGAGACTGATCGTCACTCGATGTCAGATGAACAAATGAAGATGACGGACCGGTTGTCAAGAGGAGCCGGGGATCAACAAATCGATGGTTTAAAATATTTGAACCTATACGTCCCTTTCGATCGTCTGTCTTGTCCGTCCCGGCCTCTTATTGCATGTGTAGCACGTGAATGCACGGGGTAGCGCATGCGAAAATACATAGATACCAAGTATCTAAAACTCCTCATCCTGTCCTTAATGATGACTTGCTGTTGGATAGAATGGCTCTGGGATTTTTATATGTTCCATGTGTATTTGCAAGTACGCTCAGACGAATACTTACTGTATTTAGCTCCTCTCGTTTGCCCGCGGCGTCGTCGGATGAGATCTTCGCCGTGCTGAGAGTGGACAGGTGAGTTGTTTGAATGAATAGCAGAAGTCTGGATCCGGGTTAAAGAAGCCTGATGAAAGCTGAAATTACAATAAGGTCTAAAACTGGGATCCAGAAACAAGAACAACGGGGAGTAATGAGGATAATTCAGCAAAATCGTTGGTCAGACGGAGGCGAAACCGTTGAGTCAGCAGGCGTGGGACCAACGGTTCAGCATCGAATTGGACAGGGTACGGTAATTATTTGAAATTATTTTTTCTGTAGTTAGAATCTTTAAGCTGATGTGTAAGGGCTCACGTTAATGATCGAAATTGAGTATATTCTTGTACTTTCAGTGTAAGGAACTGGAGATCGAGGTATACTACCGTGATGCCCGTTCCATGGTTGCATTCACTGCTGTCAAGCTGGGAGCACTGGTGGAACCGAACGATAGAGCAGGTAGGGGAGACCTGCAATGTTTAGTGTCCAGTTGGGGCCCTACTAGCTGGTTTTAGTGGATTGAATAATTACAACGACTAAAGCACATTGTGTCCTTGACCATGTAAGCTAGCTAAATTGGAGCAGGTGTGGAGAATATAATGCCAAACGATCTATTTTTGGATTAAATGGATGATATTACAATTAAATGTCACAACGGCGAAAGTGCACCCGGCAAGAATGTACATATGTGTTGTAGTAAGTAAATGAACAATATTCAGGAATGGTGCTGCACCTGGAGCCCCATGGAGACCTCTTCGCTGAGGTGAATAATGGGACGCTATGCTTTTGGCCGTTTATTAGCTAGCGTTCTTAGCGTGTCAGTTCAAGCACCACAAAACGATTGGCAATACGGCGAACGAGTAGAGATTATTTGAATTTTGTAGCACTCGGTGAATGAAAAGGCTGAACAGTTGTTTACATAGGCTGTTATTACAGTTCGAGTATTATATCTCAAACGTGTATGCAATTTTATCTGTAAATGCGGGCTGTTTTGCGCACAAGGTCGAGGACTACTAGCAAAAACAATATTTATGACGGTTGTTATTACATTTTAAATGCCGCGAACCTAGGCGATGTTGCGAATGAGTATTTATTTTTATTGACAATTTTAAGCGCTCAGGAACTGGCTAGTCACTTAAAACCGCAATTAGCTGTAGGTACTGTTGAGAATGATGTATATGAGCTATTTATGGGTCGTATGGTCGAGCAATACCAAATCAAGCCCTTATGACGGTTGTTATTGCAGTTCGTTCAGCCAAATCTGTGGTGTTATCAGAGATCCCTGCTGTAAGAGTGGACCTTGTGCTCAAGATCTCGGAATTTGCTAAAAACTTTCTTGTAGGGTAAATCGACCCTGTGGATCATGAATCTGAGGCATAGGTGTTCTGGGCTGTAATAAATTACGGGAGCACCATGCAAATTTTGGTGGAAGCCGCCTGCAAGGCCAAAATTTTGTGTTTTTACAGTGCATTTGAGAAAATTTTAGTGGGAGCACCCTGCAAGATGGGAAAAATTTGAGTTTTTACAGTGTATTTAGGGAAAATGATTTTGGGAGCACCCTGCGGGGAAAAGTTGCTTACAAGGTGTGCACATCTATGATCTGAGGTCCATTTACCATAACTTTATTGATTACCCTAATTGTAAAACCTAATTTTCAGTTTGTTCGGAAGTCAAAAGTTGAGAACTTGTGCACAGGGCTATTGAGGTCCACTCTTGCGGAAGATATTTGTTTTGTTGCGAACGAGCAAAATTAGCTTTTTACACCACTTTTTTTACAAAGTCAGTTTTGGCAATGTCAATTGCAACTATTGTTATTGCAGTTCAAGTACCTCAATCCGGTCGTATCACGGAAGCCGAAGTTGGAGAGGCAAAAGCGGCTGTTCCGAGTGAAAGGTGGGCTTTGATCATTACCTGAATACAGTGCAATAGAATTGGTAGTTGTTGTCACTGAAATAACACTAGTAGTAAATGTGTCGATTCCGTGTTCTATCGTAATTTTTTTCTATTCTCTTGCACAACACTTGGACCATTTTCAAATCTAACTCGACATATTTGCAGAACGTAAGGAGATGTCGAGTAAGCGTGCGGGAGTGTATGGATGGAGACAGTTCCTAGGTGGATCGAAGACTGAAAGGGACACAGGCGATGATGGAATTGGAATGAGGGGACCAGTGGAGTTGGGTGAGGATTACCTTCGCTTTTTTGAGTTATATCCCTTTGACACTCACTAGAGATCATAGTTTTGAAAGATATAATATGGAAATGGAAGGAAGGAAAGGGCAAGAAAGGAGGGAAAAGGGTTAACGGTAGACGTTGGATGCGGAATCATTGTGAGGAGTTGGGCGAATCACTTTCTTTTAAAATATGAATTACCGATTGATTTTTAGTCGCATCGCTACTGTTTCTGTTTCACTTCGGTATGTAAGTGGTTCCTTTAATTCTTCTAGGTGTTCGCTATTAATATATGAATCACGAATTGCTAGCTTGAGCTAATATTAACCATTGCGTGAGTCGTCGGATTAGTTCTCGCGGCTTTTTCATTTTTCCGCCTACAAGCTGCTTATAGCATTTTGCTTTGGCCATACTGGACACGTACATTCCAAAACAACCCACTTTCCATAAAAGTCTCAAATTGTTCAGCGAAAAAAAATGATAAATTGGCGGACATATTTTTATTGGCAACCCGACACATATAGATAGATAAGGATTCTCGCCCTTTAATATAGTATTATGATGATTAGTGCCCAATTGTTTCCTGTTGCGTAATGGACGATGATATCTTCAATCTCTATTATGTGTCGTCTCTTTGAACAAATAGCAATGGGCAACTTTCGTGCCTTATATGTCCCTGCTGTGCGGCTACCTTCATTTGCAGGGTGCTCACAACGAAAATCTGATCAATTGTATTGAAAAATTGCCATTGTCACCCTGCAGGGTGGCCGCACTGATTTGTGCAGGCCGTTATTGTGAGTTTGTGCCCATGTATGAGCATTAGGTATTTATTGGGGTTCATTCAGAACAATATTATCTTTTTATGCAATAGTGTATTACAGGCAAGGCGTCCCCATACAGAGGAGGAGGGGGTGCACCCGACAGGCCATTCGTTATGGGAGGAGATGCATCACCGAGGTCACCACACACATCGACCACTTCACCCCGTATGTCTTACTTCTTGAGTCTATGACATTATTGATTGATTGGGTAGATTACGGTAACTAGGAGCTTCCATAAGTATTTAGAGGATTAGGATGGTTAGCGCACACATCGATAATTTCGTGTTCTTATAAAAAATGTTCCGCTGATCAATGCAAATTCGATGTTTCAATTCTTATCGCATTGCTGTTGCCCCTCTCCCCTGGTTGTGTCGAGTAGTATTTTATATATTTTAGCCAAGCCCGGTTTCCGCACACAAGCAAGCGTCGGTGGCAACACGTACGGCTTCAGGGAGGATGTAAGAATTTATACAATATTATTTCAAACTCCCACCTGACAAGGTTACGGTAGCAAATTTCCGTTCAGGAGATCCTCAACCTCGACCATCGCCGCCAGTCGACGCCTGCCGTGAAGGCACTGCAACTGGGATCGTTCGACATGACAACGGTGGGTTACTGTACTCTGCCGAATAGTGGATTGGAGCGAATGTGGATTCTGAGGGTGATCCAATTGTTTTGGGGCGGTACATTGAAATTGTTATTGTAACTGTGAACCACAGTAACATATGATGTTTGATGGGAGTGCAGTAGGGTGTCGCTATCGGAACTATATTGACAGCCGGTCAAAATTTGCATCATTTCTATGTCTGCGTTTATAGTCGCCCGGTCGTATTTTCAGCTCGAATCCACCACTAGTCATGACGGCTGTCAATAAAGTTCCGATAGCGACACCCTAGAGTGCAGGTTACGATATTCATGACATTGATTACATTTTTAGTCCACTCCGCCCAAGCCGCCACCGCACGGCGCGCAGCCCGCTTCGTCATCATCTTCCACTACAGTGCACCCTGAGACAGGTGAGAGGTTTTGAATTTTTGATATCCGGTGAGAATATGCATCGGCAGCGACAGTAGTTGGGACTGAGAATTTGTTAGAAATTATCTTCATATAGATCTTTGTTATTGAAAAAAAATCATCATGATCCTTGTGCTACTGCGCTCGCTTAAATTAGTGCCTGACATAAGCAGGATGAAGCCCATACTAGGCAAGTTTAGCTATCTAATCACTTTACACCTATCGACTCTCTGGACGCTGCAATATTTTAAACTCTCCGGAATAGCCATAATATTTGTGTCTGGCCAATTTATAAATCTCAAAAACGCTATAGAATACGTTTCAGTTGTGACCAGGGATGTGCAACAAAATATTTTTCAACAATTCAACAAGTCAACAATTCTTTTTTGTCAACAAAAATCAAAAAAATCAACAAAATATTTAATATAACCTTCTATTGGAAATTTTTCTGTAGTTCTATTGGAAGTTTTTCTGTAGTTTTATGTGTTCAGCTTCTAGAAAAACATAGGCGACTGGAAATGGAATGAATTTCATGGTCTTCTGGAACGAATTTCATGGAGAAAATCGACAAAAAAATTAAATTTGGCCAAATACCAATGAAATTTATTGTTGATTTGTTGAAAATGTTTTTGTTGATTTGTTGACTCAACAATTTTGTTGAAAAAAAGTCAACAAATCAACAATTCAACAAATCAAAAATCAACAAATGCACATCCCTGGTTGTGACGCATATTCGTATAGAATTATTTATGTCGTCTATTTGATGGAAAAGTAGTTAAATGTTTGTCTATGTCGTTGGTGATTCCATATGTACTTAATTTGATTTTCTAAATAGTTTATAATTAAAAAAATGAATAAATATATTTTCAGGTGGCACCCACGCGGCTGCTCTCTCATCCGATGTCGCCCTCTCCATTGAACAGTTCCGACTATGCAGTGTGCTGGGAAGAGGACACTTTGGAAAGGTATCCTTGATACGTCAGAGAGCTGTTGGTTTTGCAAAAAGCATAGCCATCTTATCACCCGTCGAATACTCATTTCTAACTAGTTTCATAACAAGATCACGAAAATATTGAAGTTTCTGTGCTATTTATTTTCTTGTAATGGCGCTGCGACAACTTTTTCCCTGGAATATAAGTCCTTTATTTTCCGACCGAAGGGCAACGCATATTGAAGTTGAATTTCACCTCCGATCTTAATGTGATGTTCATGCACGGATGTGACGGGTTTCGGAAGAAAAAACCTACATTTTAAAAACCATTTTTAGGTCATCCTCGCGCAATTGAAGACGTCTACCGACTACTACGCACTCAAGGTGAATTGGTGTTGATTAAGGTTTACAAATAGGGGTCAGATTTCTGGAAGTATATTGGTCTTACTTTGAATATGCATTAAATTCTGGAACAATTGTCCGTTGACCACATGGTGAAGTGCTTAGATGATTATAATTGTAGAATGAAAGCGAATTAGTAATTTAAAATATGTTGCTATCAGTTGTGCAGATAATAAATTTTGAAATCATATGCTATCACGTACGACTTTACACGAAATAGTCTACGCTTAAACTATGATAGGGGCATCCGGTTAGGTTTTCGTAGATGATCGTTGTCATTGTAGGTTCTCAAGAAGGGCGACATCCTTGCCAGAGATGAGGTGGAATCGCTGATGGTGGAGAGGAGAATCTTTGAGGTAAGGGAAGACCAGGAGCATTATTGCTTCTGTGTGTTGGTAAATGATGAAAGTGGATACCCTTTTTCAATAATTTATCAGCATTGTTGAATTGCTTAATCAAATTAAATTTATTGCGTACATATAATGAACAATGACGAAGCCGCTTTTGACTAATGCCACTTTCTCTCGCTTATTTGAATTGAAGAGCACTAGATGAGACTAAATGCAACTGTGTATGATTTCCTTTTATTTAGTCAGTTGCTGACATTGCACATTTCACAGAATACAGTAGTCATCACATTTTCATCATTTTCAGGTCGCGTCGAGAGCCCGACATCCATTCCTCGTCAACTTGCACGCGTGCATTCAGTCCAAGGTTACTTTTTTTCTAATTAAATCTTTAAAAAGTATTTTAATTGCTTTACAATTTCTTTAAAAATGAATATGAAAACGTTTTGATCTTTAAAAATTTATGTACAAACGTTTTGATCTTTAAAAATTATTTTATAAACGTTTTGAAGGAACACGTCTTCTTCGTTATGGAGTACTCGATGGGAGGTGACTTGATGAGACACATCCACGATGACATCTTCAGGTTTGACAATCAACGGAAGGGAAACTGTAGATTATGATTGGGTTGTTATTTTTAAAATTAATCTAAAAATGCGCAATTCTCTACCAGTTGGACTGTAACCAATCGATATTTCTTCCTCTGCAGTGAGGAGCGATCGTGCTTCTACGCCGCGTGCGTGCTGCTTGGACTGAAGTTCCTGCACGAGAACAACATCATCTATCGGTTAGTTTTTAAATTATTTTTTGTTCTAGAAAATTAGTGCTAATTCGTGTAGGTTGTGCGACCACGAATGTTGTGACTTTCTGGTTTCACGACATGCATGAATGCTTACTCTAATCAATTTCTGCTGATTAACAGTTTTTTTTTTGTATCTTGATAATATAAATCATTCAGTGACCTCAAACTGGACAATCTGTTGCTGGACAAGGATGGATACGTGAAGCTGGCGGACTTTGGTCTCTGCAAAGTAATAAATATTCGTTGACGTAAACTTTTTGATTTCGATGTGCTCTTCACTTTAAAATATCTTTTTTTGCGCTTTTACACCATATGAAGCAACAGTTGGTTTTTATTTTTCGATTTCACTGACCCGTTCCCAGTGTTTTGTTTATAGAAAGTAGACAGATAATGAGTGACAATTACGATAGAGAGATCAATCGATATTCAGGAGAGAATGGGGCCTCACGAGCGGACGAGCACGTTCTGTGGCACGCCGGAGTTCCTTGCGCGTATGTATTATTTGATTATTATTTCCTAAAATAATTCTAGTGAACGTCAGAATCATTAGATAAATGAAGTTTTCAGTGACTAAATTGTCTCTTTGCGACTTTGAATCACTTGTCCTTGAGTGCTTTTTTAAAAAAATATATCCATTGGATCGGTTTTCTGGTCACTTCTGATAACGACAGATCACCGGCTGATGATTGTGAAAATCGACAACATGGCATTTTGGAACTGACTTTTAGGAACGCGATATTTTTACACCAGTGCGCAATGAGATGATAAATGTCCATGTCATTTTTCTAATTGACAATTCCTTACAATAAGTATCATGTTGCCCGAAGAATCATGCACAAATTGTGAAATCCTTATTTTTCAGCCGAAGTGCTCACTGACTCCTCGTATACACGCTCCATTGACTGGTGGGGATTGGGTGTGCTCATCTTTGAGATGCTGGTAGGAGAACCGCCCTTCTCCGGAGAGGACGAGGGTTTGTACTTTGCTCACTTAACGATTTAAGTTGTTTGATCTTGTCATCCTTCTCGCTGTTAACTTTACAGTTTGATCTCTTCTTTGCTTACAGAGGAGATCTTCGACTCGATCGTCAACGACGACGTCAGATACCCGCGTTTCCTGTCCATCGAGAGTATCTCCATCATGAGACGGGTATGTAGTTTGAACTTTGTTGATTGTCGTTTGATACATTCCTTTTGTAGTTTGAACCTTTTCCATTTCAGCTGATGCGCAAGAATCCAGAGAAGCGACTGGGCACGGGCGAGAAGGACGCGGATGAAGTGCAGAGCCAACGCTTCTTCAAGGTACCGTAGCCCCTTTTTCGTTTCAGGAAACTATATCGCTTGAACTATTCAAAAGTGATTGATTCTAGCACATCAACTGGGAATGGGATAAGCTACTGGCGAAGCAGATCAGGCCTCCGTTCACTCCCTCTATCGTAAATTTTATTGATTGGATTATAGTTGCTGATTTATATCTTACATACAATCTGTTTTTGAACTAAAAATATATACGGTATCGTTTCAGAAAAACCCGGAAGACGTCTCCAACTTTGACGAGGAGTTCACGAATGAGAAGCCGAAGTTCTCATCGGCAAAGGTGAATTGTATTCCATGGTTCGGAATGTCAATAAACACCGAGTTGGTGTGAGTAAACATACATGGATAATCCTTATATAAGACTGCAAGGAAGTCGTTGGTGTAACTGGCCACGGCCATTTCGAATTATCTTTGTGTGAACTCTATACCATGATGTGCCTGTGTGCAAAATAATGTGACAGGCGAACTTAATGAGAGCGAAAATGTCTAACGATAAAAAATTTCATGAGTGCCAGCCTTTTCACGATAATATTGATTACATTTTCAGGACAAGCGAGTTATCTCGACCGCAGATCAGGCGCAGTTCCGCGAATTCGACTTCTCCCTCATTGCTGAACGATTCTGATAACTTCTTCCCGCCCATTTCATATTTTGAAATTTGAATTTTCCCTCATTTTTGTGCACTGCACCGTTTCTAGAGATATGGTAGAGCTAGTCTGCACCCATGTATATTAATTTGTTTCAAATCTAGTACTAGCACTGATATCATATTATATGTCTGCCAATGCCTATACTACTCCCAAAGCGCTGGATATACAGTGTGTGAGTGCAATAATCTGCGAATTTTTATTGATTGGATTGAACTACCGTATTCTCCCACCACATCTTGTATGCTAGGCCAGATCCGTTTGTTCGCCAGTGTGAGATATAGCTATGAAATAGGGTTCATGGACGAAATTCATTTGAGTATACCAGCTATTTACTGTTCATTGTCCTTTTTTTGTAAATACCGCAAGAAATCAACGACTTTGTATGCAAATACGCGCAACTTGTAGACTCGGTTGATCCCAATTCCTCATCCCAGATTATTGATTGATTGATTTTTTCTGCTTGACCTCTGTGTTGTTTATGTGCTTTTTAGACTACACAAGTGCTCAGAACCTTGAATCCTTTGCTGCCTTATCATCAGATTTATTGATTGATTCGAACTAGTGGAAGGGAATCCAGACATCAATTATGCATTCTTTTCCTGGAACAAATACTCTGGAGAGAGTACCTTAGGCTAACAATAAGTGCTTGTGTTCCGTTCTTTCCTAGCCCGATCAATCGATAGGATCTTCACTAGGGGTTGTATGCAATCAATACAAAGCAAGCGTTTTATGCTCTCGCAGCTTCAATGCGTCTTCTGCCTTTCTCTAAGCTCTAATGTGCCAATATTAACGGTTCCCATATCAGTGCTTACTGCATCTCTCATTCGTCTGACCTTTGCGGAGCTGTTTTCTTACTTGATGTGATAGACAATCACTCCGCGGAGGTAAGATGAAGGACAAATGCACTGATAAGGGAGCCCCAGCCAACAATACTTCTGCTTATATCTTTTCAATTAGAGATTGTATATCCACGTATCGCTAATCTGTTCTATTTTCCACCCAGATCCAACATTACCGTATCCCCTCTCTCCGTCTCCTGTACTCCCAAAGCTATTTGCTGTAATGACAAATTATGATAAAGACGTTTAAGATACGAGAAGTTTATGAATAAAATCGTTTGGGACGGTGCTAGGAGCTACCTGTTTATAGTGAATTCGGCGTTGTGGAGTGGCTACCGTAATCCTATATCGGCGTATACAGTCATTCTGATTTCCTGAATCAGGGAATGTCGCGAGATGATGTGGACGAGGAGAATCCGCCGATGAGCACGACCAAGTTACTGGTAGGTGGACTTCGATGCTCCAAAATAATTGGACGAGTTGAATTATTAATATTGCGGTCTTGAAGATTGGCCTCAATCTATTAATTCTGGGATACTAAATTGTTCCGATCATGGTAGCTGAAAGCATAAAGACCGTATCCCGATACCTGAAAAACTGTGCGTGCACGTCCCTGTTGAGATGACGCAGTCAAATATGGTGAAGACGTATTGTTCTTGCAGGAGCAGTGTTAAAATGGGATTTCGGCACTTTCTTGTTAGAAGACCGTCGTCCCCATTGCATAACCAACGCCCCTCAATACCCACTTTCCCCCTGAGGCACAAATATGTAATTAACACAATATTCTTGTAGGTATTCAAGGACCCTGACCCTGGCTTCACTCAGTCTGCCCTCTCAGTTGCCGTCAACTTCGTTCTCTCCAATATGTTCCTGTTTGGAGTCACGGGAAATGCCAAGATGGCGTAGTGAGTTTCACCATTTCAAAATGTGGTAGCAAAAGTGCAATCATTATTCTATTCTCCTCATGTCATTTGTACTCTCACATGACCAATGTTGCTAATACATACTTACTCATATGTGAGAATGTTATTGTTATGGGAATAATATCATTTTAGTAATTTGCTGTAATTCAGTCTGGCCTCACTCGCGACCATTCCCTGTTCGGTGGTGCTTTCGGTGCGTGACTCGAAGATCGACTACGAGAAGTGGAAGGAGCAACGAGTCCTCCGTCTCCGAGGAGTGCCAGACAAGTTCGCGCCCTAATTCAAATTCAAATTTTTCGCGCCACAACTTTCATAGGCCTATTTCAGGTTCCTTCCGTACAAGTGCAAGTACGACTGGACGGACTACGATAAGAGGAAAAGTGCCGACGCCGAGAAATAGCGTGTCATGAGAGATGTTTTTGGTTGTGTTGTTGCTCGTGAAGGAAATGCAAGCAATTTTCGTTGTTCGCTCGTAAGATTGGAAAGTACCAAATGATTGCGAAAGATGAATTACTTTTATGCTCTAGTTGTTATCAGGAGTAAACATGATGGTTTTTGTTGTTGGATTAGATGAAATGTTTCACCCAGAATATTGTACCTTTTCCTGCCATTTCATAATATTGTACGTTAGATCATCCGCGTTAAGAGCTGTAATGAAGCTTTACACTGCACTATGTTCTTGTTGCGTAAGATATTCTCGCGAAAGGGTTGATGAACCCCGTCACTACCGTACCCCCAGCGGAGCCCTGATTCGCAGGAAGAGGCACAAGTTTCAGGATGCTTGTCAGCACGTCATCGTCCAGTCCAGAGAAGGAGAAACAGCCGTCAGAGGGTGAAACTGCACTCGATCTCTATCTAGGTGAGAAATTAGTGATATTATTGTAGAACTGTAGAACTGCTGCCACGGTGGCTCGCTTTTCGCCCTAAAATATCACTATTATCTCATTTCGCAATAGAACAAATGGACCAGGTATTTGCTGGATTATTTGTGGTCTGACCAATTGATTATAGAACGTTTTGAACGCTTTGATTACTCGAAAAACTTAACTTATGAAGTGTATTTTATTTTTCTGTAAGTTTCAGAAGTGTAATTTCATCATAGTGGCGCAATTACATGTTTGCGGACAGGGCTCTTTTTTACTGCTTAGGATGGTAAATTCCGAAACACCGGCCACAATTTTAGCTTCAGCTTAGAGTTCCACTTGCTTGAGTGGATTGGGTTGATTAGCGTCGTCGTTGTTTTTGTTCAATAGTTATTTGCCCGTTATTGCGCTTCTTTCAAAGTGAGAATGGACTATATCTCTAGCATTGCAGCCTCGATGTGGTCCTCGATGGACACGTCACCCTCTTCTCCTTTATTCTCCACTCTCACAGCCGACACTCTGCCCGGATACTACTCCACATTCACTTTCCCGATCTTCACGCCTACCTATTCTCGAAAGGTTCGCCTTGTAGTGTGCCTTCCTCTTTTTTCTCCTTATTTTATGACTTTGTGCTGTGCTTCGGTGCGGGCTCCGAGAAAACGATCTCGATAAACCATGGTCTAATTATGTGGGATCTCCCAAAGGAGCGAATGAACAAGTGATATGCAAACTAGATCCAAGTGCTAAGTAAAGATGTATTATATCTGTCAGACTGTCTTACCGTTGCTGATTAGACAGTGGTGAGAGAGCACAGAGAGAATGTCACCTGCAGTCGTTACGCGTATGTAATTCAGCTCTTCGTTGGAGGCCTCCTTCCAGATGTAGAAAAGGAGCACGTCAGGATGATCTTCTCCCATTACGGAGCCCTCACAATGGACTGGCCCAAGACGGTTAGCTAATTGCTTAATAATTATTTAGTAAGCTTTTTTTGCATGGATTTTTGTTGCCATTTTTGCTAAATTAACGAAGCTTGTATTCCTAAGAATCCGGTTGCCACCAATAGTGATCGAGATGCTCCTTTAGTTGAGTTTTTATGCATACAATATCAATTGTTATTTGTTTCAGGCGTCGCATCCGAAGGAACGGCCCGGGCAGCGTTGCTCCCTGAATGGATACACGTTCATCGTGTATGAGGTGGGTTACTGTAGATGCTAAATGTTGTCTGGTTGATGGTTATACCGTAGTCGAAGCGGTTATTGATTGATTCAGGAAGAGGCGTCGGTGCATAGACTGCTGAGTGACTGCGCGACTGAGGACGGCGAGTACTTCATTTTCATCGCCTCTCCCACTGGCAGGTGCAAGCCGGTTGGTTTTACGATTCCTGTAATCAGAGTACTGTAGTCATAGAAATTTTCTTATAGGAAGATTATTGTAGTAGACATTTTGTTGTTCCTTGGGTAATGTAGTTTACTGCTGTTCTGGACGTACTGTAGCACTCTTGCTGGTACTGTAAGTTAAGTTAGTGGTGAATAATTTCAATAGATGAAGAAATCAGTGATATTTATCTTGCATGAAGGGGATACATTGCGGAGATGAGCTTGCATAACATTCCACCGGCCTGAAAATTTGGTAACAAAGCGATTAAAAACACTATGTTCGCTTGCAGGATGACAAATTTAAAAACTTCTGAGGTTGCTTTATTTTTTAAAAAAAATCCCTTATTTTGAGGCACAAGTGCGACCGTGGCTGTTGAATAATGCGGAGTACGTGGCGGAGACTCCATCGTGAGATTTTCTAGGAAACTATAATAAGGATTACTGTAACCAAAGAATAGCACGAATGAACGAGTAGATAATCAAGGAACTGCTGGCCTTTGCTTTAAAACATTTTTGAGATTTCTCGACCCTTGAAAATTTTTGAGCATAATTGTAATTATTTGTAAATCATCTATTGAATTGCATCGAATCATGATGTTCTTTACAGTTATCGAGACAGAAGAACGAAGAAGATCGACCAGAGGAAGACTGTATTCATCGGAGGACTCGGTCGCACCACTACCGCACGTTAGGCATACTGTATACCCGTTACAGTAATCCGTAACACATCACACATTGAGACCCGAATACATTGAACCTATTGAAATCAATTGCTATTTTGATGTGATTCAAGAGAGGCGAATGGTAGCAATTAGAGTGACTGACTCATTCTCAGTGGTAGCAGGCATCTCGACAACGGAAATTTCATCACATGTAAAGCGTAATTAGTGCGGTTTCACGAAAGAAGCCTGTAGAAATCTCAGAGTCCTGATTCAGCGAGATATATATTTACTTATTCTTCCAGGTGACTTGTGTGCCCTGCTGACGGGACTTTTCGGGCAGATCAGCTACATCGGCATCGATGTGGATCCTGAACTGAAGGTATACATTACAGTATGCCGAGTAGCTACAGTATTCCTATTGAAAATCAATACTTGGTGGCAGCATGCATGTTGGTATTTTATATATAATATGTGTTGTTGCAAGCGATCTAAAAATAAAACTAGTTTATGGTTCATAGTATTCTCTCTACCGGTCGGACTACTAGGTAAGTATAGCGATCCAACATAATGCTATGAATCATTACTACAGTATACCAAAGGCTGTCGTTACAGTATCTGTTTCAGTATCCCAAGGGCTCCGCCCGTGTCACATTCACGACGATGTCTTCTTTTATGGACGCCATCCGTGCTAAGTTCGTCCGCTTGTCGCATTCCGACACCAGCAAGAAGGTTTGAAGGTTTAAGCCCGACGGAAATACTTTTCATGGGGTTGGCTAATACTTCTGGTATTTTTCTTATCTAGTTGAGTCTTCATATAAGACAGTGATTTATAAAATCCAGAAAATTATGTCAAGGTAACCACAAAGTCACACTTTGCACCGTGCAAAATGTGACAAATTTTCGACGACCGAGCTTGTCACAGTTTGCACCGTGCAAATCGTGACAGGTCGACGACGGCCGAGCGTATCACAGTTTGCACCGTGCAAATCGTGACAGGTCGGCGACGGCCGAGCGTGCCACAGTTTGCACCGTGCAAATCGTGACAGGTCGGCGATGGCCGAGCTTGTGCGATGTCGCAGGTGCATATAAAGAGGCTAAAACCTCCTGTTTTGATTTAATTACCCAATTTTGAGGTAAAGATCGGATATGATGTCACGATTTGCACTGTGCAAATCGTGGCATCTGTCACAATTTGCGCAGTGCAAATTGTGACAAGAGATCCGATCTTTACCTCAAACTTGGGTAATTAAACCAAAACAGGAGGGGTCAGCCTCCTATATGCACCTGCGACATCGAACCCGACGCGGGTTAGCCAAGGGTAGGGCTTGTCACGATTTGCACGGTGCAAACTGTCACAAGCTCGGCCGTCGCCGACCTGTCACGATTTGCACGGTGCAAACTGTGACAACCTCGGCAGTCGCCGACCTGTCACGATTTGCACGGTGCAAACTGTGACAAGCTCGGCCGTCGCCAATTTGTCACATTTTGCACGGTGCAAATTGTGACAGCCCTTTTTTCATGGTTACCTTGACATAATTTTCTGGATCTTATAAATCACTGTCTTATATTCATTTCATCTATCAATGCAATACATTCCTTTCGGTCTATTTATATATTCGTTTAAATATTTTAAATTCAGGACATGGAGATCAAGCCGTACGTTACTGAAGGTCATCCCTGTGATGAGTGCGAAGGCAAGAATTGCGATGGAAGGTGCGTTGTGTATCCCTAGATATACGCAAAGATGACCACCATATACACTTCAGAAGTGCACCGTACTTCTGCAGCAACATTTGTTGTCTACGGTACTTCTGCGTGTCGTGTTGGGACACAATTCACTACGGACCGAATGTGCCCAATGAGCGAGCAACGCATTCTCCACTGGTCAGACTCGGTGATCAGACCAAGGTGTGAAGGATATTTTTTACGTTATTTTAAATTCCATATTCTTTCTTATTTATCGTGAATGGTATTTAATTATGAATTGCACAAATTTAGATATACTGTAGCCTTACCGTAATCCCAAACTGATTCAGGCACTGCCGATTGCTCCTCATCTCATTCCCCGTACGCCTCTCGCATACTACACGGCCTTCTGAAGACTACTACCACTCACTGTTCCATTCCCTCCCTTCCCCCCTCCATCATCTAACATTCTACAGTAACTTCATCTTTTCTTGTTAGGAATCCCACTCCGTTTTAACCTGTGAAGCACCTTGTTTGAATTCCTTATTTGCTCCTTGTTTAATGGCTAGTGTCTCTTGATTGTGTACCTCCTTATGGTATCTAACATTCTACAGTATCTCTCCTTTTCTTGCCAGGAATCTCATTCCGCTTAAATCTGTGAAGCACCTGGTTTAAACGGAATTGTATTCCTTCGCCTCTTGTATTCTTGCATTAGATCTCTTCCTTCCCCAAAGGGGCGCCTTATTCTCACTCCGGTGCTTATCGATTTCTGTTAATCCGGTAATAAGCATTGACCATTGTGCAAGGTGATTGTTTGAATGACTGTTGTTTCGATGAATATTCCGTTTGTTGTTGATGTTATTGTTTGTTTTGTTTTTATTTGTTTTTGGAGTTGTTGCTCAAAAAATCTTGTTATATTGAAGTATTTGTTGCAATACTAGAGATCTCATCTCGATTTCCGTACATGCTATTTCCCCCTGTTCAATGGAGCATAAATTGGTTTGGTTTTTCCGCTGTGATGTGTACTCTGTCGGTCAATCAAAACCGTATAGATATCTCTATGATAATGAATAATAATGTATTTATCTATCTGAGTGAGAATTTGTAGATTGTATTGCCGTAATCGTTGAGTGACAGCAATGGTGGGAGCGCGAGTTCTTCACTTCGTTTACCCTGAGGGCATGAAACCCTCCGACAAGGGCGAATCTTTCAAATGGCATCAGACATTGACTGGTTAGTTTCATGCATAATTATCCATGTTTCAAAAAATATTTTCAACATACATTTAAGGCAAATTATCTGCTCATTATCACAGAAAAATAGACTTATATGCAACTTAGTGTTAGGATTTTCTGTCTGTCTTGGAGAGGTAAAGAAGATCCCAAGATTTGGACATCTATACTTTAGTGAAGTAGACTGTATACTATGGATATACTTCTCAGAGACATCGACCAATCTGCGTAAGTTGGAAGATGAAGGAAAGGCGAGGTCGGGTGCACTGAACACTGATGTATTTGCCCCTCTGGCAGCTTATCATGAGACGTTCCTCAAGGCAGAACTGCTCACCATCAATGTGGGCACACTGGTGAGTCGCGTTCCGTTAATTAATATACAGAAAAATACTAAATTTCAGATCGAGGTGGAGCTGACGTCGAAGGACAAGTTACGTCCGGATACACTGGAGAAGGAAGTGAAGACCGTGTGGATCGCCGAAATTCTGCATGTCAGTGACCCCCCCCCCCATCTGTAGAAAAATGTCTCCTTATTTCTTGGCAATACCTAGGCAATATAGCTTTTAGCCGTGAATACATTGATAATGTCATCGATCAAAAAAGTTCTCTTTTAAATGGCGACGTTGTACCATTTTGCAGTAGATTCTCCTCCTTACAATTAGCGTATATGCTTGGAATAGACCTTATATCATTGTTTCAGATGGCAGGCTATTACATCTACGGCCGATGGGTGGGATCCCCCATGTCTGACCCCGGATTCTGGGTACACGCAGTCAACGGTCTCGTGCACGAAGTGGGATGGTGGTGAGTCGTCCCCCTGAGGTTACGGTAGTTTTCCTTGATCAGTTTAGGTTACGGTAGATCTTCATGCTCAGCGAGCCCTGTTATCCCTGATTCGGGGTATCAGTGGTACTTATGCTTGAATCAGGGTGGGTTACGATAGTGATATTCATTTTTGCAGTGAGTCGATGAAGAGTATGGGCTACGTGCTGCTACCGCCGGATCACATCCTCGACTACAGATCGTACCAGGACTGGACGGATTATGTTCTAAAGAGGTACGGTACCTGATTCTCCACTCAGAGATGAGAGTTAGGGCGTACATTCAAATATTACAACGTGTGCGGAGATAGGCATGTCTTTGGAACATAGCAGTAAAGTTTTCAGTTTTATTTTAAAATTATTTTTGTATTAAAATAAATACAGGGTGCACCATCGCTACACACTGCAAGCGAAATACGACGAGGTGAAGCATAGCGTGTACCAGACAAAGTACAAGGTAAGTACAAGATCGTTTGTATTGTACATTGTGTGTTATTTATTATCTGACAGTAAATGGTTACATCAATTGATATTCTCATCGTTCATTTTGGATGTATAATACTGAAGAGATTGAGGTGGGAGATCGAATGGAGATTATCCACGACGACGATTCCACTTGCGTCATTCCCGCCATTGTGAAGCGGGTCTCAGGTAGAATCTCTTCCTTCACCATTATTGATTGATTCCACTCACTACTGTACCCTTGGAAGAGATTGGGGAAGTTTCTCAATAGCTTAATCTCAGGACGACGCATCTTCTTTTCCATAAGTAAGGAAGACGTCGACAAGGATGATTACGTGAGTGACTTATGTGAGGCCATTCCTGATTGTGAGGGTGAAGAACAAGAATGCACGGACACTTGCGCCATAATGGTAAAATGGACAGATACGCCACCAATTTACGGCTCAAATGTCCATTACATTCCGATGGCAGGGATGTGGCTGAAGAAATTGCTCTCCTTAGCGCATGCTCTTGGTTGGACTAGACCAGGCCTGGGCTTTTGCCGTTTGCCGAATTTGCCGACTCGGCAAAACGGCAAAAATTATTTTTTGCCGAAATTTTTGCCGAGGCTATTTTTTCGAGAAAAAGTTGCATTTTCGACAGTTTTGACTCAAATTATATTCCCATGAACACTTCAAACAGCATCTGACTGTATTGCTTACATCCTTTCCAATTTTCAATGTATTTTGGCTGACGCAAAACCAATCCGGTTTTTCTGTAGAAAGGCTCAACACCGTGGAACAAGTTTCTTATGAACAAAAACAGTCAGAATCGAATACAAAACTTAGAATCTGAATCATTATGATGAAAAAATAAAGTTTGTGCAATTTTTATGTATGGGAAAATCAAATTAAATTTTTGCCGAATTATTTTTCGGCAAATTTGCCGTTTGCCGAAAAAAATTTTGCCGCCCAGGCCTGGACTAGACCTTATTACCTTTGAGTGACATCATTTCTCTATTGTCACTTTAAGCTTTATGTAGTCATGTTGGTCCACACTGCTCCGTATGAGAGTATGTACCAATAACTATCGAACAATATTTATGGATGAAATTAGAAATGATTAGAAAATGCCCTTTCAGTTCGACAAAGAGAGTCTATGGAAGGACCAGTGCGACGACTTGATCTACTATGTCGGATTCGCTGCCGAACAGGTATCGATTGAACAACCCGCCTGCATTTTGGAACATTCTTCCACTGGAACGTTTAGATATTAGGCATAGGGTCCAAAAAAAGTAAGTGAGTGTCACTTTGTCGTCGTCAGGGCTACAACATCAAGGCGAATAAGAAGTACAAGGACCACACTAAGAAGATCGCCAAGGCACTCCGTGAGGTGGGTTTTATTTTAATTACTTTTTAAAGATTAATTTATAAAATATGATTTTTTGAAATATATATTGTTTTATTTATTTATTGAATTCATTTCAGAACACTACACCACCGTACGAGAAGAGAGACATCACACGGGAGATGCTGAAGGAGTGGAGGGACATTCCAGAATGCGTAGGTTACTGTAGAGCTGATATAACGTTTCCTGATCATCGCTTTGGGACTCCCTGCTTGGTGACTTCAGAGCTATTTCATTATTCAACGTTTTATGTTTTGTTTGACCCCCTATCAACTACAGTATCATATATAGGTGTTCGTTGTAGGACGCGATGTGGAAGGACAATATGGTGCTGGAGATACTGGACAAGATGGACGCATCCATGTACGGATTGAAACCGGCCCGAGTACTGCAAGTGCTGAAGGTGGGAGAAATGAAATATGAACTAACATGACAGACACCGTAAGTCCTACACATACAGTTAGATGCATTCCAATCATCTAAGGAAGGTATGCGTAGATTTTTGACAATTGTGGCCCAGAACAAACAGCGTTAAAGTTCGCATTTCATTTACCAAAAAAAAGAAGAATCTAGCCAATAAAAGAGAACAATGGTATGCTGCAATTTCTGCGCTAGTGAACGACATTTGTGATATGGTTGAGATATAGATTCGAATTGAATAAGGAGGTAAATAAAGGCAAGAAAGAATAATGAAGAAAGGCATGCTTAATTGAAGTACTTTTAAAAGTTGATGACAGTATTGATTACGGTATGATTATCTCGCTCTAGCACGGCTACCTCAAGATCGGTCCCGAGGGTGACGACATCGAGGAGGACTCATTCGCAGTGCATTCAAGTAGCACGATGCTTTTCCCAGTGGGGTAAGTGTTGTCTTCCACGGAAGTTCCCTTATAAAAAAATGATGCTCGTGTGAGGGCATCATTCCCAATTTATGGAAACGATTCGAATTCATTCCATCGGTGAAAGGAACAGTGAATTGAGAATACGCAGTTAATATTAAAGGCACTGTGCACTGGTCGGAGAACTCATTTATGGTTGACAATTGTCTTAGCGTCCATTCTCCTTTATTTTCACTTGTCAAAAATATTGAAAACAACAGTAATGACCGTCTTGATTAGAGCTACAAAATTGCTGTTGATAGTAAATCGATACATGCAACGGCTAAAGAGATATATCGATTTGCAATGAAATTCCGTGCGGGACCATTTCAATAAATTT
>JACMIF010000926.1:0-29229 GCA_014805445.1 Diplogasteroides magnus
AGCAGTCCACCGGCAGGACCACATCCCCTTATGGATTATCCCCCTGACCCCCGGAATAAAGACTTTTAAAAAAGATGGAGAATGCGTAGTTTTCAGGCGATACTTCATCAGACAAATCAGACAACGATGAGCCTGTACAGAAAAAGCCGAGAATAGAGAAGAAGAAAATGAAAAAGAAGGAGAAGAAGGGAAAGAAGCGAAGGATAGTCAGGTACACAGTAGTAGTAAATAGAGTTGAATGTAAATATTAAGTGATGATGAAGACGAGGAAGACGATGAAGAAGATGAACAGGCCAAACAAGAAATGGAAGGATTCATTGTTGACGAACCTGTTGATGAAGATGAGGTACAATTATCATTCACTGTGCTGTTTTATGTTTTCCCAACATTTAAATGTTGCAAATGGCTATTTGAATGGGGTTTTCAGCCTGACGACAAGAGCGACAAGTCCGATGAAAAATCAGATAATGAAGATCTCGACGAAGACGATATAGACCTCATCAATGTAAGTGTCTTTTATTTGCTATGTAGTTTAATGAATTCAAAATCAGGAAAACCTTGACCGGAATGAGGGGAAGAAAGGAAGAGGAGCCATGATTGATGATTCTGATGATGAAGTGGATGATAGAGCTGCCATCTCAAAGGAAATTTTTGGATTTCCGGTCAGTTTCGTTTTTCGTATTTTGAAAAGACGATAGTAAATACAGGATGACGAAGACCCTCAGTCGTCGAAAAGAGAAATCGAGGCTCGTGGGCGAGCATATTCCGATGGTTTGTTGTACATCCACGTATCATTCAGTCGTATGCCCTCTTCCCTGTTTTTATTTTGACGCTTATGATTGTGTGTAAATGCCATTTATTTACTACGTGCATAATTTTCCCCCTTATATTTCTCTGTTTTTATTAATTGAATAGTTGTCATTTTTAGATGGCCGTTCTGGCTCAGAGAGTGAGGGAAGCCATGCAGATGACTTCATTGAATACGACAACGATGAGAGAAGGCCAATTAGAGACAGACATAAGAAGAGAAGGGATATGAACATTCCAGAAGGGTACGGTATTCTCTTCCTTCTCTTCATTCTGATGTTACTGTTTGAGAGCCCTTGATGAGGCACGAGATATTTTCGGAGTGGATGAGTTTAACTTCAATGAATTTTATGATGAGGGAGATGAAGAAGTGAGCAGAGACGATGGAATTGTAAAGACTATATCTTTATAGGGAGGAGGGGAGGAGGATGAAATGTATGATGAAGATGAAATGGGAGAGGATGGAGAGGAACGACCGAGGGTCAGATAGATACCATCTGTCTGTTACTTGTAGATGTTATAGGTACGACGAGTAGTGAGGAAAGAGAAGAAGGAGACATTGTTGGACACAATGGAACCAACTGATCTAGAGAGAGGATATTTGGCCCCTCAAGACAAGAAGATTCAATTGGAAGACAGACCTGAGAGATTCCAACTAAGAAAGGTTCATGTTATGGAAGCAAATGATGAAGAATTGGATCTGGAATCTAAATGGATCTTCATGAATGCATTCATGAACAAACCTGTTTCCAAACAAGATGATCCCTCATTGCCTTGTATGCAAGATGATCAGAACAGAATGGAGGTCAGATACTCGCTTGAATGCAAATAGAGAATACAAGTCATTTCAGGATGATAATCGACCAAGCAGAGCTCAACAAGAGATGGAAGCACCTGAGAAGATCAGAGAAACACTCAGATTTCTCAGGAATCAACTGTTCGAGGTTTGCACATGGACGCTCAGAACCGTATTGAATGTTACAGGTGCCATTCATAGCGTTTTACCGCAAGGAAGGAATTCAAGATATGCTTATGATTAACGAACTGTGGAAGGTGTATCGATGGGACCAGAAATGGTGTCATTTGAAGCAGCGGAAACAGAAGGTTTCGTTCATTATCATTACTTGTTGATTTGAAGGGAAGAAATTCAGTTAATTTCTCTGATGCGTCGAATGCAGACTTATCTGATAGAGAGCATGGAAGGAATGACGTCACTTAGACCATTGGTTGAAGAGGACTTCCTAGAGTGAGTACCAATATAAGATAATAACGACCCATTATCATGGTTTCAGTGTTGAGAATGTACAGTCAATGGAAGGATTGGCTGATGTTTCTGGACAATTTCAACTCTTTTATGCCTCTGAACTGAACAAGATGCACGCATGGGAGGTACTCTTGTCTCACTGACGATCAGTATTGAATGAATGATGGTAAGATGCAACGTAAACGTGAACTGGAGGGAGGAGAAGGAGAGGAAGGTGGAGGGGGATATATGGAGGATTTGAGTACAAAGTACAAGCAGGCAACACGAAAGGACAAGTATCAAGTGAATGAATGTCTGTATTTGTGATATATTGATGTGTATTAGATGTGTGTGGAACACGGAATTGGAGAGATGGCTGCACGATTTGGACTGACTGCCAAACAATTTGCAGAGAATTTGGATTGGAAGAGACATGAAGTAGAACAGGATTCAGTGAGTCGATTGACTATTGAGATATAGAATGGATTGATTTGAGATGGATCCAACGACAGCAGCTGAAGAGTACATTTCCACTTCATTCCTATCTCCTCAAGAAGTTATCAATGGTGCAGTATTCATGTTGGCTAAACAGATCAGTCGAGAACCAGCAGTGAGTCCTTCAATCTAAACGAGTTGTGTGAATGAGTCTATCTTGAGGTGCGACAACGTATTCGAGAGTGCTATCTGCGTAGAGTAACCATCACTGTCAGACCAACTGCCAAGGGAAGAGAAACAATGGATGATGGACATCCAATCTACAAGAAGAGGTCATTCTGTCAATATGGATACAAATGGAATAAGAGTATTACAGATACATTTGTGAGAAGCCTGTGACTGAACTGGAACAGGATGATTATCTTCACTATCACTTGGTCAGTCAATATGTCAATGTTTTATGAGGGGGGGGATTAACTGAATATTGTATTTGTATAATAAGAAAATGTTTATTTGAGATGGCTGAACAGGGAATGTTGGATATTAAATTGAGTCATGATAAGAAGAGAGATTTGGAGATGAATATGAGTCTGATTGATACGATTCTGTCGGAACAACCATTCCACAAGGTTTGTCACAGTGAGAGTGGAAGATTATATGACTCGTTTGTTCAGGATGACTTTGATCAGAATGCCGTTTTGTGGAATGAACTCAGAGAGAAGGTATGAGTGTTTTATACATTTAACACAATTATATTTCTCGCGTATGCCCAAATTCGATATGGATTCATGTTTAGGTTGTCCGCATGGCCATAGGAGATCTTCTCATTCCTTCACTCGAAGTTGAAATGCACGCAAAGTTACTGGAGGAAGCGAAGGACAGTGTCATCAAGGTACGGTACTCAAACAAGGAGAGGATTACGATACACTGTTCAGAGATGCGCTGAATGTGTGTACACGCGACTACAAGTGGCTCCATTCAAACCTCCCAAAGCGGTCAGTTTACTATGTTACTGTCAATGGTTATTGCCTTTTAACAGTAAATATTTTTCGAATAGGAAATACTTTGTAGGAAGATGGTGAAGAAGAAGAGGAGACTGATGTTCGAGTACTCGGTCTTGTGTATTCAACTGAAAGAGATGAGGTTCCATTACACTTGTAGTCTCTCGTCATTCATTCTTACTCGTTCAGGTTTCATTCGGTGCTCTTGTGGATGAGGATGGATCAGTAGTCGATCATATCCGACTACCGTATCTCATGAACAAACGGGGACCCAATCTTGAGGATAAACAGAAGGTACGGTAGTTTTCGGACGAGGCATAATACAGTGTGATTTCTTTAGCGGGAAGATCTGGAAAAGTTGGGCAAATTTGTACAGAAGCACATGCCTCATATAATTGCGATTGCTGGAGAGAATCTACAGGCGAGATTTGTACAGTGAGTGAAGTGAATAGTGGATACATTGAATGATACATTTGAGAAGCGATGTGAGAGATGTGGTGATGAGACTATATCAGGATGATAAGATCAACAGAAATGTACAGGTGGGACATATTATTGATTGGAAGTACTGTACATGAGAGTACTGTAGGTTGTTATTCACGAGAACGACGCAGCCAAAGTGTACATGCAGTCTAAGATGGCCATTGTGAGTATAGACTAGAGTATGAGAGAGGAAAGGAATGATTTCAGACAGAACATCCCGATTACCCTCCATATCTCAGACAGGCACTCTCTCTTGCAAGGTTTGTATCTGATATGGTGTCATTGTACAAATGTCATTCAGACTACTTGTCGATCCTATGATAGAGTATGCCCATTTGTGTAATGCTGATGAAGACATTATCTGTCTTCCCTTCCATCCACTACAGAATGAAGTGAACAAGGTAACAGGGAGACATTGATTGATGTCATGAAAGAGGATTAAGGAAGACCTTGCTGAAGCAATCTCTCTTGAATTGATCAACAGAGTCAATGAGGTAATCAATCAATAAACTCTTGCATACAGTATCCCTTGTAGGTTGGAGTGGACATCAATAAGTGTGTCGAATTGCCCCATCATTCGAATGTCCTCCAATTTGTATGTGGACTTGGGCCAAGGAAGGCCACTCATCTCATGAAGACCATTCGGTATGGGAACTGTCGTTTGAATGATTGAGTCTCTTTACAGACAGAACAATGGACTATTGGAGAGTCGAACTCGACTAGTTACTCTATGCAAGATAGGACCAAAGGTCTTCATGAACTGTGCTGGATTCATCAAGATAGACACTGTTCGAGTCTCAGAACGAACCGATTCCTATGTTGAGGTACAGTAATCTCTATCGTTTACGGTAGTTATGGTTATGTTTAGGTGTTGGATGGTTCACGAGTGCATCCTGAAACATACGAATGGGCAAGGAAGATGGCTATCGATGCACTTGAAGTGAGTGGAAGAATATGATATGATAGGAAGGGGATGGTGTCTGTTATAGGTAGACGATAACACTGATCCAACTGCTGCATTGGAAGATGTCCTACGATCACCCGAGAGACTCAAGGATCTCGATTTGGATGCATTTGCTGAGGAATTGGCAAGACAAGTGAGTATTGAAGGGAATCAATGGATTGAAATGAGAGTTGTAGGGATTTGGCAATAAAGGAGTCACTCTCTACGATATAAGATCCGAGCTTTTCTGTAGATACAAGGACTTCAGATGTGAATACAGGTGAGGAGAGGACATTTTCCTTGTTGAGTGCAACTTGATTTATTACTTGTATTACTTTGATTGATTGTATTGATTACTTTTGAGAGAGCCAAGGGAGGCAGATCTGTTCGGAATGTTGACAAAGGAGACGATTAGTACACTGTTCCCTGGCAAATTGGTCACTGGAAAGGTACGTTGTATTCGACTGAATGTGTCATGTAATGGATTGGGATGATTGAATCATTTGCAATACCTCTTTCAGGTGGAACGAATTGTATACAAAAAAATGAACAGAGAACGAGATCAACAACCACAACCGGTATGTTGATGTCTATTATTAAAGGGATTACGGTATTGACCTCAGATCCGTGATGACCGAACAGACATGTGGAAATGTTCACTCTGTCAGAGGAAGTGAGTCAATCATATACTTGTATCTACAATGTACTCTTGTTAAGGTATGAGGAGGTCTCAGCCATTTTCGAGCACTACGACTCAATGGATCCTTCCATTGCATGTCCTGGACAGCCCATTGGAATAAGAGTAAGTAACATATTGACTCGGGCGAAACAAACTTTTATCTCTTAGATTCGACTGGACAATGGAGTAGGTGGTTTCATCCGCAATCAGAATGTATCGGACAACCCATCATTCCAAAGTCCCGCCGAGAGAGTCAGGGTAAGGTAATTGCCTTGTTTCTTCCATTTGAAGAGCCTTTTCAGTTGAATCAGCCCCTCTACTGTAGAGTGATGAAAGTGGATCCTGAACGATTCTCTGTTGATCTCACATGTAAATCATCAGATCTGACAAAAGTAACGGATGAATGGGGAGAGAAGGACCGGTGAGGATGATGGTACTGGTTCTCATATTGACTCGATTCATGTTCAGATTCTGGTACGATGAAGCAGAAGTTGAGGATAAGACAAGAGATCGGGAAACAGCTGAGAAGAAGAAACAGGTACTGTAACACAATTGGATTGGTGTCAGTGAATGAGTATTGCAGATGCAGAATCAGTTCGTGAAACGAGTCATCTCTCATCCTAACTTCCACAATGTTACATACAGAGATGCTGAGAGAATGCTTGGTAAATTGGAACAGGTTAGTAGTTACAGAAAGAGAATGAAGGAGAGAATGAGAGTGATTGCAGGGGGATGCAATAATTCGACCTTCGTCCAAATCTGCCAATAATCTGACAGTGACATGGAAGGTGGCTGATGGAATATTCCAGCATATAGACATTCAAGAACATGAAAAGGAGAAGCCATTCACATTGGGAAAGAGACTAGTCATAGGGTGAGTATGATGAATTACTGTAGATAATGACTGTTCTCATTGTAGAACGGAAGAGTTTGAAGATCTTGAGGAGATTCTCTCCCGATGGATACAACCAATGGCAGCATTTACTCGAGAGGTACAATGAAGAGTGTTAAATGGTCATTGATTGTCACTCAGTGTATGCAACACAAGTATTCATTGGAAGGATGTACAACAGAGAAGAAGGATGAGATTGAACATCATCTAATCGAAGAAAGGAAGGGCTCTCCCGCACGCATTCCGTCAGTTACAGTAACCATAAGAACACAGTACAGTATCTATCGACATCATACAGAGCAGAGTCAGTAGAAGAGGATATATGTGCATGTATTCAGATACTGTTTCACTCCCTCTGCTCTCTATGCTGGCAAGTTCACACTGAACTATCTTGTGAGGAAACTACGACAGGAATACATGACAATGACTCCTGAAGGAATTAAGTTCAGGTATGACCTTGTTCTCTATTCAGAATGACTCTTCTTTGTTCAGATCCCAGATGTTCTCATCTCTTGATCAACTTGTCAATTGGTTCAAGGCCCATTTCAGAGAAGTTCCACCAAGTGCACGTGGAGGATATCGATGAGAGACTCCATTGATCTCACCTCATCTTGTAGACATTGTCTTATCTGTTCTTAGTCGTCCATCTGTTCATATTTCGTCCTGTTTGAGCATAACTTCATTCGTATATCAACGTTCCCTCACAAACTGGTATTCCTCATTAATCTCCTGTCCATCCTGTTAGTGTTGGCAGTTCATAGTGACATATATAGTATTCTATTTATTGTCGATCAGTCGTCGTTATTTCTTTGTTGTGATGACTTTAATTTTTTTTTTTTTTCAATATTTTATAGATAGTCTACATATATCTTCTCTCTTTCTGTGTCTACTAAGCGGAATATCCATTTACACTTTCTCATTCATTCAGTCTGAACACAATCAATGGCCTTTTAATTATGATTGGGTTGAGGTTGAATTTGTCCTTATATATTTGATCGTGTACTCAATTGAGCAATTAACCTATTTTTGGATAAACCGTTTCTTTCGTGCATTGAATTGTCTTTTTGACCTGGAAGTGGTTTGAGGTCCACATCCGTTACTTTGCACTCTTTCTTTTTCCTTCCATTCTCTATCCTTCAATTGCAGTCTCATCCTCTTGTTCTCTTCAGAAGTGAGAACAGGCCGCATCTACGATGGCTTCCTTCGAGGATGAAATGGCCTTGTAAGTGACATTCCTTTCTTATCTTGGGTACGGTAAGTCATTCCTTTCCCCAACTTTAATCGATCACTAAGTCAATGTCCATTGTTCAGGCACGGAAAGTGCAGAGTGAAAAAGAAGCTGTCTTGGGAAGAGAAGGAGTAAAGGTGCCCCTTGAATAGAATGAAGGGGGACATGTGTAGAAACCACCGTTGACAGTGATTCGAGGATTGACAATGATATATTCTCTTACAGGTTCGAACAGGAGATCAGCAGCATAGTGGACGATAAGCCAACTTCCTCTTCCCCTGCCCCATCCGCAGTCGCTGCTCCGGGTATACGGTAGTGGTTGAGGAACAGAGGATACGGTAAACATTTGAGCGATGCTTGTCAATCCTGTCACTCCATTCGCTGCATCATCTGCATTCACTGGAGGAGCGACTGGAATGATGTTGCCTCCACAGGTTAGTTCTATACAGTATCCCCTGGTACAGTATCCCTCTACAGCTCCGCAACCACCCTGCGTCGTCCGTTGTCTCTCCTCCACCAGTTCTACCTGGGACGGCGACGATTGAGAGCAAGCCACAGATGTATGCGACTAAGGAGGACAGAAAGGCCATGGATAGGGCAGCGAGGGAGGAGGAGGCAGTGAAGGAGAGGATGACTATGGTAAGCAGCCTACTAGATAGTACTGTAGTGCACACTCTTGTGATGATTACGAAATGACATAAGAATAAATATATATAAGATATGGATACTTACTTTGTAGGCTCTTCCTGCAGACGTTGAATTGGCAGAGTTGAAGAAGGCAAAGGAGAGGAACAATCAAGTGAGCAATACAATGGTCTCCATCAAAGTCTTGTTCTCCTTCAGAATTCGATCCTTGGTCAAGTGCAACGTGGTGAACGTCGAATGAAGAGATTTGTCAGATGTGCTGGTGGAGAGGTAAGAAGTGCAAATTGAAGAGTGTATTGCCCAAATTGCAGACATGGGAGGATCCATCATTGGCCGAATGGGATCCCAGTGATTTCCGAGTCTTCTGTGGAGATCTTGGAAACGAGGTACTGTAACTCTTCTTAGAATGATCTCATAAATGTTTGTGTTGAGGTATCGGATGAATTGCTGGGTAAGGCATTCCGCAAGTATCCCACTTTCCAGAAGGCCAAGGTAGTTTCAAAACGACAATCATATTTACTTTTTCTTTTATTTTTAAGGTGGTTCGTGATGGAAAGACTAACAAGAGCAAAGGCTATGGATTCGTGTCTTTTAAGTCACAGGAGGTACCGTATCTCATGGATTACTGTAGTCATCAAGTGATCGTTGCAGGACTTCATTCGTGCCATGCGCGAAATGGACGGAAAATACGTGGGCAATCGGCCAATCAAGCTTCGAAAGTCTAACTGGAAGGTGCGTTTTCAATCAGAATAGTGTATATTGCTAGTAGGGAGTTGAACAACAAATCATAGAAATTCAATCTTCTCGGTCGTGAATAAATTGTTAACTGACCGTGAAAGTTCTCCATCTCCCTCTAACTTGAGACAACGTTTATGCACAGAAACCATTTTACCAACTTGACATACATTATAAGGAATGAAAACTTTTTTTAGGATCGGAGCTTTGATACTGTTAAGAAGAAGATGAAGCAGAAGAAGAAGCTTGGACTCATCTAAAATTTCCTTATTTGGTTACCAAATCTTTATTCCAGCCACTCGATATTTATGCGGCACACATTTTGTACTGAATTTGTTCTCGTTTTCCAATGAGTTGTGTTTCCCCGGGATAAATGTTCTGTAATACTCGTGTTGCATGTCTCGTAACTGTGGCGTCGTTATTTCGCCATTTAAGTACCTCTTGATTTCCTTTCTAGCTCCTGTCTCATTTGTAGTTTATTTTTGTGAGGGTTTGTGTCCCCTGGAGTCATTTATGACTTGGCTGTTCAGTTATCAGCAGAATAGCAATGAAATGAATCCAGATGGCTGCATTTAATGTCTTTACACCCTGAGTGTGCAATATCTCATTCATTTGACACTTGGTTGTTGATAAGAGACACTTATAACATCAGGAATAAAGAGTGATGTACAGAGTGCACACTTCAATGGTCCCTCATATGAGTCCATAACCGGTCTTTGTGGGGACAATGAAACGAGACAAAGAGGTTGCCAATTGTGGCACACTGGGGCATGAATAAGTGAAAGACGAGATGCTTAATGGTTAGTTGTCGAATGGTTGACTGGTCCCTACTTGTCCCCTTCCGGTGATGGGTCAGTCCTCTTTGTCGGTAGTTCATTCCTTGTTTGTAGAAGGGATTACTCGGGTGTCTGCTGTTATCATCTCACCTATCTTGTCAACCATCCCTCCTTCCTTCATAATCCTCAATCAAAGACCTACCGCCACTCTCTTCATATCACTTGTACTTATCCCACGCCTTAGTTGCGCATTCCCCGACTTCCTTCTACAGCTCCTTCTCTGTTTGTTATCACACCTAATGGGTGAGACCTTTGATGGACCGAGAGTCAATTGCATAATGACACAAATGGTTGCAATGACGCCCATGGGAACACCTTCTCACAATGAAAGTATGGTATTACAGTCACATGCAGCAAGCCATCAGCTACTGCTACATGATAGTATTGTCGTACATGAAGCTGAACAGATGTAGATGAAGTATCCCCCTGTAGATCCCCTTTTCTCTTATGAATTTCCCTCAGTAGTCACCTTGCATGGATGTTATCATATCTGCATTGCACTTGTGTACGGATGAAGGGGATTGCGCAATGAGGCAATCACTGTGCAACTGTGCACCATTCCCTTATTTGTTTGTGAGAAGAGTGAAGTGGATCATATCACTCACAATCAACACTTGTCACACTACCAGATGCAGCCAGGTCACTACCGTATCCTTCCAGACTCCCTCTGACTGTCTACCGTAGTCTTCCATTCGAGACCCTCTCGATCCCTCAGGGTCAGAATATATGTGGTGTCTGTTGTAGAGTGTTTCCATTGCCGCAGTCCCTTCTTCCCTTGTCACACCAACAAGATTGAGTGCAGATTGATGGGGCCAACTCACTACATCGTGTAATGTTCACTCGGCCTCATCCACACCCTAAACCTGCCAACACAACTCACTCCCGACACGCCTTTGTCTCTTCCTCACTTCCTCAAGGATTACGGTAGCTCATTCCCCCCGAATGAAACACATGGATGCTTTCTTTCCGTGTGGGAGTACGAGAGGTGATGAAGTCGTGCCTTTATGGTTCTAATAAATGTGTCTATGGTGGCATGGAATCATGTTTTGGTGGCTGGACAAATTAATACCCGGAGGGGACTTGATTAGTTGGAGAGAATAGTGAAATGAAGGAAGTGAATTGGAGTCTGTCTTCCATTGGATTAGAAGGAGACAAAGGAAGAGTTGAAAGTCCCCCGAAGGTGATGAAAGGAGACTAATTAGATGAGGGTGTCACTAAATGAGAATGGGATGAGAATTGAAGATAAGACAGAGCAGAGTGGCGACTTCTGATCATAAAAGGCAGCTCGTAAAGTGAATATGTTGTCTTGAAAGGGGAAGGGAAGTGATTAGAGACGATTTGACTCATTAACACTTATAACACAACAAACATTCTATACAATGTGATTATTGGCACAACAGAGAGATTGACTTGTTCATTGTAGAATGGTGAATGAAGAGGAGAACTCTGGAGGACAAGAGGGTCTCCATCATAGAGGACCACTCTCTTCTTCTGCCATGCAGGTTGTTGTAGACAGGTATACATTCCATCTCTGTCAATCACTTCACAATCAGTGAACACTTGTGATGTAACCACTGTTTTCCCTTGCAGTGAAACAGCGAACTTGGAGAATCGACCCAATTATGAGGCCGATCCTGCTCTCATCGCTGAGATCGTACAGTTTCTGGAACCAGATACCAGGTCAGTTGAAGGCACCTATAGTGTTACTGTAACTGTCGTTTTAAGATTGGATGTGAGAAGAGAGGCACTGAAGATCATACTGGGAATGAGTGCACCATTGGATGGATCTGCAGAAAGGGCATTCACAGGACAGGACTTTCTACTTGGAAAGGTCAGTTACAACTAACAATAATCGTTTATTAAGTTGATAGTCATTTGTACTGACTATATTGTGAATGATTGGATGAAATGCTCCGTTTAGGCCCTATGTCGTCTATGTGAGGCCACTCTTTCTGATCGTGCACAGACACTTTCTGCAATCACAAACTTCGCCTCACTTTCATCCACAATTGCAGACTATGTACTGCAGGAACGGACGAATATCATCAAGATATCGTCAGTCCTCTCCTCATCCTCCCATTCCTTTCCCTTCATTCAGATATGAGGCTGCATCAACAGGAGAGTCGTATGGAGAGATTGCAGCACGACTACTTGCCAATTGTTCAAGGTGACAATCATGGTTGTGCTTGTCTATAACTTGCCTTCAGACTCTTTCCTGGAGAGACTCAACTTCGATTGTTGGCATTGGATGCAGGAGTATTGGAGAGACTTATTGGTATGATCATTCATATCCTGTACTCAATGTGCCATGATCCTTTCCTCCCTTGATCATTCCATGTCATCTTCCCCTTCTTCTTCTACTGTCATCAACCTGTTTCCCTCATTGCTCGGTCTCCTTCTTTTATGTCAACTTTATGACGAATTCGGCCCCTTCTCCATCGCCTTTTTCGTCTCTTTGCTTCCTTTTATAGACTGGTGAAATGATCCAACGGAAGAGATGAGAAGGAGTCGAGTGATAGACCGACTGTCTTATCCATCATATCTATCCCCTTTGACCCCTTGTCTTTATTAGTACATGGGAGTGACTGGAAGGGGATGGATATGCATGAGAGTCTCGTATGTTTGAGATGACCAAAATGGAGGCGTCATTGGATTTAGAGATGAAATATGAGAAGAGTGGAAGGGAGTTGGGTAATGTGTGCTATGGAAGGACTGAGTAGAAGGAGAAGGAAGGTGTGTACTGAATGAACGGATTGGGTAACTGAGACACTCACCTTGCATAATTCCTCCAAGGAAGCATGAGATGAGAGTTGACTCCTGCAGGGAAGGAGTGGTATACGGTAATGAAAGTGAGAACATTCATTCAGATCGACTCACAACTTCTCGTGGTGAACAACTCTCAACTACACTTGGATTCACTTTGGTCAATCTGGCAACTGTATCGAGAGTGAGAAAAGAATTGGCGAGGAGAGGAGGAGCAGATGGAAATTCCCTTCTCCACAAGGTAGCGAATACTGTAAACATCAATTACCGTAGTCCTGTTGTGTGAAGTGTGCAAAGTCCCTTAAAGTTATGGATTGTCATTCATTTCTCAATGCAATGAGGCGTGTTGAATTGCATTAGTGTCGAATGGTCGGTTCCTTTCATTCATTCACTCATCAAATACCCATAGGCGCCTCTTTTTCATGTACTTATCTCATGTTCATTATCTTCCCCCGACGTTCTTTCTCTTCTCCAGTTCATTTTGATGAGTTCTCTCAATAACGACTCAAAGGGATACGGTAGATGTGAAAGAGTGTGATGGGTATCTCGAAAAGAAAAGAAACGCCCGTGTCTCTCAGTCATCTCTCTCTTCTCTCATCTAAAAAGAGTGTGTGACCTCGTTAGATGAATGGGACAAACTTGTAGATTCCAATCATCTGTTACAGTCAACTATATGTCACACACACAGTAACAAAATACTCTTTCTTGTTAAGAGACCCTATCACTTTCAGTTGTATCCAGTCATTGTGCAGTCTGAAGATGAGGAAAGAAGGAGAATAGCAGCAGACACTCTCAGGAACTGTACCTTCGATGATTGTGAGTCCCTTGTTGTGGTTTGTGATTCATTCTTGTCTTGGGGGCATCTCAACATCATAAACGACAATCTTAATGGGATGAAGTCAATGGAGAGACACACATGGCGCCATTTTTAAGTACAAGTCTGTGCTCCCTTATTGATGATATTCCTTCCCCTCACTAAACATCTTTTTATTCAACTACCCGAAAGGACACTAAAAGAGAGGATGGAACGACACCGTATGATGTTGAATCGAGAGTCTTCTATCATTACTCTAAAATCCCATTTAATGACTCTTTCCCCCTTGACTTCCCCTCTCACTTCACTTGCCCCTTCCCGCACAACACTTGTCGTGATTAATGAAGCGTGTCCCATCGGACAAGTGAAGGGAGGGGAAGGCGACACTTGTTCATTCCCTCAGGTGGGGGAAGAATCAACTGACCCCTCACAACAACAACTTGCTGTACAAGAAGAAGGTTGTTTACACAAGAAGGAAGCCCATAAAAGGGTATCAGTGATGGACTGGGTCATGTACATGTTCATATTCTTTCTTGTCTATTCCCATTCGGTCCCCGATTAGCCCATAGCCGTATGATTTATGTGTGATAGTGGGGATGGACTCGTGATAGGTGTTGCATGGAAGAGACAGGCCGGCACATTGTAAATGAGTGATAAGGTACACCGATTGAATGTGTGGACGAAGTGATGCCGTGGAGGGATTAGCGGCCATCTACCCAAAAGGGATTCTATCACTTATCACTGATAGCGGCTTCCCTTTCTATATGGATTAGGGATTAGTGAATTGAGGGGAAGGTGCGAGTGATAGAGTGATATGACACATGACACTCTCACACGTTGAAGGATACTGTACATGGAATGGCATTGGATGATAGGAGTAGTCCCTTGTGAATGCAAGAGACTTCTTCCTTGTACATTCATTGTTGCACTTGTTGAGTGAACGCGAGAAGTACCTCTCTCCCTTCTCCCTTCCCCTCACACTACGTATCACTTTCAACAGCTTCTTCGCACACCCTCAACAAGAGGGAAACAAGAGTCAATTCTTTGTCCCGAGGTGCGCCCTTCTGCACTCTTGAAGAAGTGTGAGAGCATACGGTGCCCTCTGATGCCTCATGTGGTACTAACGAGTGAAAGAAGAGGGGACAATGGGGGTGGGAGGTGTGAAGAGATGAGAGCGAAGGGGAGGGAGTGCAATGGGCGAATGAACGAGAGGTGTCAATACAAAGAGAGAGAGAGAGAGTATACTGTAGCTGGAGGGAAGGCGAGCAATTTCACACCCTGAGGGGGGAGAAGGGAAAGGGAATAGAGGATGGAGAAGTGACTACTGAACGGTCGGTATAGATGATAAGAAGTGAAGACAAGGCCAAAGGGGTCGTTAGAATGAGTCGCTCCTGTCTATCAATCCATTCACTCCCTTCCAAGTCTGTATTGTCTTCCCCCTCAATATTCCCCCTTCCTCAGTTATGATTTATATCCTTTGTTCTCCCTGATTACTTGTTCGTGTCTATGCAGGTGTCCCTTTATCAATCAGTGTCCATTCCCTTTGAAGTGGATGATAGAGGCTGTAAAGGGACACAATTGATTGTCCCCTCTTGCCCTCTCGCACACCCTCATTCACTTGTCATAAAAAGTATCTGTCTACTGTCACTGAGTCCCTTCTCAGAGGTCACAGTGTGACTGCGCAGTAGCGGGAAGCTGTCCTCTTCATCCCCGTGTAGATTATCCCTGTTAGTCTATCGGCAAGTCTTTACCTGTGATATGTACAGTAGATGAGAGGGGGTCAAGAGTAGCAATCACTTGATGAACATACACACTGACCCTTTGGCCCTTAATCCTGTTCACCTCTCATCGAGGGGAAGACTGCCCATTGGAGAAGCGGTAGAGAGAGAGAGAGAGGGTAAAGTGGCGGTGCTTTGTGTTCTCCCACTTGTACATGGTGTCCTATTACAGACTGTGTTCACTATCCCGCAAAAGCGGCCAGCGACAAGTGTTGGTGGCAGAAGAGACAATCACTCTGTATGTAAGCATTGGGACTGAAAGTGTGTCCACACTTGAGAGAGTGAACAGACCACAGGCTCTTGACCCCCCCCCCCTCACAACAACACACTTAATCCCATTACAAACCTGTCAAAACTGATTGATGGTCATTGAAGCGCACCCTGAATGAAGCTTACCAAGTCAATACTGTACACTCGAATCCCCTTTAGAGTACGGTATGTGCATGAGTGTGTGTGTTGAAGGTGTTCAATTTAGCGGAAGAAGGGACAGCTGATGTTGTGTATGTAGTGGTGGGATTAGTAGATGGAACAGACGGGAAGGACCTTCTCGTTGTGGAGTGACAGATAGTACAGACTGTCGTTGAGTGTCAATGTACTTGTATACAAAGGGAAGAAGATCCTTTCTTTGTTGTCGGCTCACGACACAAAGTTCATCCCTGTGTGTGTTAAAGTGAAGTGCTTTTGAACAGTTAGATGGGGCGAAGGATTGGATGGTCCGGTCGGATTAGTCCCATCCCCCCATCTACTACAGCTCTTCTCATCTACTCCCTTTCATGTCGTCATGGAAAAAGTAGAGGAGAGAATGACATTTACATTGTGTTGAGGCATTTCAATCAATCTCTTCCTACTCGCATTTCCGTAGTGATGATGGACTGTTGCCACAGTCACTAATGCGAGGATTTGCGATCTGACTCTGACTCTTTATCCTTCTCTTCTCTCTTCATTCAATGACCGTATACCGTACATCAATCGAGATCATTCAATGTATCCAATCCTATAGTAGGATTGTCCCCCATGATACATTGACAGTCATTCATCTTACAGTCCTCCCCCCTTCGGGAACATACAACATGATCAAACTGTCCCAGTCACTTTTTGTATCTTTGGCCGTGAAATGGTTGATGATGTTTCTGAGTTGGAATGACTAAGTGACAGGGTCGTAACCTCCCTTTGGACTCTCTTCCAAATGACCGATCGGCTGTCGATTCCACAGTCGATTCCACAGATATGCCGAAATTGAGACAATTGTCCCTTTGTGAAGTGCTGATGGTTACTCAAGTTCGTCCATTCAATGGACTGCTTCACTCAATTGACCAATCGGCCGATTCAGTCATAATCGAATTATCGAATACGATGCAACGTGTAACGGAGAGATGAGCACACTCCCCGTGAAGTGAACTGTACATTAGATGAATGGAGTCACACGGACACATTCCCTGCCACTCCCAATAGTAGAAACAATTGACAGAATATGTGACAGCTTGAAAGGATCTTGTTTATCAATGGGAGCAGACCTCTAAGGGTCTTGATACTTAGTGTGTATGCATTAGGTCAAGAATGATGAGGACTAAGAGCATTAGTCCCCTGAAGGGTCTGATGTGACACCCCCCAGAAGGGAAAGACTATATGGACTGCCAATCAGTCTACATCTCACTCTTCATCAACACTGTGTGGTCAAGAGCTCAAGAAAGAGAGACACACATCGGATTCCCTCCAGTTGGCCTTAATTGATGATCGTATCACGAGAAACAAACACTGACAGGAAAGGCGAGCTGAGATTGAGCATGGATGCTTCTCCACCCGGTTTCTCGTTCTTTCCTTCTCTAAGGTCGTAATCAGAGGAAAGGGAGACAATTGCATCTACGCCTGTCAACCCGAGACTTTTCTCGCTCGTCTTACAGCATGTTTGAAGCTGTAAATCGAGTCACACAACTTGTGGTGCGACGTCTAACGAAAAGGCGAAGAGAATAGTCACTTCCCCTCCCTTTCCATTCTTCTTCCCTTACAGGGCGAACAAGAGCACAATGCATCTGTAACACATGAATCATTTGAAAAGAGTTTGGTGGACAGTGTAATTCGGATAATCTTCTGTCTCCCTCCCCACAGTAGCTGCCAGTGTGGCTCGTCTGAATATCTCTCATGTGAGGAGACTCTCAAAGGAAGTGAGCAGACGCTCGTAAAGGCGCGTTTTGTGCTGTCGGCCTGTGGGCGGAAAGCAGAAATGGTTTATGGAAGTGGTGGAGAAGGGAGAATGGTAGCGGAAGTGTTGTGAGGCCACTGACTACTCAATGAAAGAGAAGAGAAGGCACTCCCTTACATCCCCATTCACATTGCCTCACTTTGTGTGCAGTCTACTGACGCCGTCGGTGTGAACAGGCGGCATGAATGATGGAATATCTCTCAAGTGAGAAGAGAGAAAGAAGACTCTTCACCCCCATCATGTACCCACTCGTGTTGGATCGTTTGTAAAGCTGTCATCACGATGATCAAGAGACACAATTGAATGTACTCAATGGATGAAGGGGAAAGGCACCTGTTATAGGAGACGATTAGTTGTCGGAGAGTGTCTCTCACTTGTTTATCTATCACTTACAACAGCCACCACGATCTGTGGCAACAGGCGTCTCGTTCCCCTTCAACACAACATGAGACATCAATTGACACTACTCATCCTCTTCCATTCTTCCAGACTCAACTTCTGAAGACACGACAGCAATTGAATATGCGTCCCCACTAAAGAGGCGTCTTGGGGTACTAATTACAGTCAGGGGAAGAAGACTTGTTTCCTTCTTCTCATCCACCCTCAAGAGACCCTCATCATGGCTTGTTTCCCGTGCTACCGTCAAATTGGCATCGCCTCAAGCTCTCCAGGGAACAAGTTGGGTCTGCGAATTTGGACACTCGGTCGGCCCCCCTCATCAGCCAGTAGATGGAGAGAAGAGGAGGACGGTAGTTGATGAGAGACAAAGAAGATCCTGAAATGGATGTGTGTGATGGCATGTGTTGCTGTATGTGATCTCTCTTATGACTGTTACCAGCTGTCGTCTGTCTGTGATGTCTTACCCTTCCCGTGTGTTGCCTCTTGAAAGAGACCAACAAAGGAAGTGCAGTGTCTGTGTCAGTCCCTGTTGATGATGGATTGCGAGACCCCGAGTGCATTACACGACACACGGTGCGCACCCCATGAAAGGGCACACCTGTCTTGTGCGAGAAAGGAGATCGGCCACCGCTTATCCCATCGTAAAGACACGTCAGTGCCATAGTCGAGTTCATGACTGTGTAATGATTGTACTATCCCCCTTTTGACCCTCGATCGACTGTCCATCGAATGTTTCACTCATTCAATACACTCGCACACTCAATTCATACAACCACTACCGCCACCATAAAGGAGCCTCGCAATAGCCGTAAAATGAAGACTACAGGAGAAGAGAGGAGAGAGTGAGGGAGAGGAGATACTACAGAAGTGATGATCTGGAGAATGGAATAAAGGGGTGCGGTCACTTACATCCACCCACAAAGGATGAAGTGACACTGAACAGAAGGAGCGAGAAGGTGATGAAAGGTTAACAACCTTGTGTCGATTAAAGAGAAGAAAGGATACCGACGATGATGTCCCTATCGTTAGCCACAGGGAGAGACTATTCCGGGTGGAATACTTGTCTTCTCCTCACCTTCTCTCCTTCCTCGTCCATCGACGACAAAAGGGCACGGTGATTCGATTACGACCAAATGTGCGCTGTTGAACCCTTCCGGTGAGGAATTCACCACAATTGGCATTCACTCTTTATGGGCTCAGACTCGCAGATGCTGTGTATATGAAAGTGAATGAGATGGAGACTTCTCACTCCCTCTTCTTCCCCTCCAGTCATATACCTGTCACACTCGAGGCAGGCGACTACAAATCGTGAGTAGTTGTCGTGTTCCCGTGTAGATTGGAATGATCAGAGGCGAGAGGCCGCACTCAGACAAAGGGATATGAACAGGTGTCTACTGGGTGTAGAGGAGGAAGCTGGTGAGATACCAATACGTTCTCACCGGATCATCTCTCCCACTAACAAGATGCCCCGTTTGTGATAATGTCTCCGCCGTCTCTCCCATGCGGGGGACTTAATCGGTGCGCGGCAAAGGCCAAAAGAAGCGCCTGTGGAATGGGTAATAGGCATACGGCAGCTGCAGATCATGACACGTATTGTGTGCCCTGCCCACTGACCCTTCCTGCCTTCCCCACTACGGTAGCCTGTGGATAGCAGAGAGTGTGTGAATTGGTTATGAGAAGGGAGCCGCCAGCAGAAGGACGGAATGGTTGTTATGATGAAGGAGTGGGAGACAGACACTGAATGGCCTTCCATTTGAAGACAGTCTTGATAGAACTGACATTGAGCGTCAATAGTCTGTCAACTGTCACCATTCAATTGCTATCCTGTCTCCCATAACCATGTTCCTTTCTATAACACACACCCACTCCCTCACATTCCAGTCCCTTTATCGCTCTACGGTATTCGTAAGTGAGAGATCCGATTAGTGACGAAAGTTATGGTGTGTGTGAGAGGAGAGATTGCACCTCCCTTTCCTCTCAATTCCCCCCTCTCCAACTACGGTACAAGAGTGGTGGCATTGGCTACAGCTATATGCTGATGAGATTGGCGGCAAGAAGAAGATTGGCAATGAGCCGCAGCAACTGAGAATCCTCTCGGTCAACACTTATCAATCAATGTGCTCCTATGGCAGAAGAAGTGTTGTCTACAAGAGGAAGAGTCTAGGGAGAAGAGGGCAGTTATCCCGTATCTCGAGAGAGTTACCATTGTTGACTGTTCGTCACTTCTCCCCTTCTCTCACCTTGTCACTCTAAACATGACTCATCATTGAACTGTGCCTAATGTCACCTTTCCGGGTTGTCATCCAGATAGAGTTCATCCTGACTACGGTGTCCCATTGTGGACCCCCTTACTCGACTGCTACCTACTGCTTCTTCTCCCGTGTCAGAATGGGTACGTCGTCGTGTTTGCGCAAGACAAGCGAAATCGTGGCGCAGCCGACACGTTTTTGAGAGGTGAGGGATAGATGGAGAGCGAAGGAGTAGGTAGGTAAGAATTGTCGAGGTTACGGTGCGATGAGAGAGGCTTACCGCCCTCTCTCTAAGATTACTACTGAAGGAGAAGGAATGAGTGACTTCTACTTGAGAGTTGAGAAGAAGAATGACGACAGATATTGACGTTCTTATAGAAGAGTCAATGGAAGGTGTTGTCGTGTAGTGATTGTGTACATGGACTAAATGATGGATGAGGTAGAAGCTCTCACTTCAATCCCCAGTCCATCCTTTACCTTCTTCCCTTTTCTCCCTTAGCCCCTAAATTGGGCAATTGAGAAGGCAGTTAGCTGCTGGGTTCTGCCTTCTCTTCTCTCTCAAGGTGTGGCCCTCTCCGTCTATGGTGTCAGTTTGAAGGGTCAGTAGCCCCTCTCAACTGCAGTCCGCTATAACATACAAAGACTATTATGTGTGAGGGTTGACGCAGCCTTGGATGGGGGAGAGACCATAATTGGCTAACAGGTTATACTGGAGTGAAATATTCGTTGCAGCCCTTCACACAGAACTACTGGACGAGTCTGACGACTATCTGGTGGCTGTACTCACACCTCTTGCTGATGAGGGAGACAACTTAGATGCGGTAATCATCAGGGCTCATCTCATGATATTGGTTTGATTCAGGAAGAGACGGACAAACTTCCTCTCCGACTACAGTATTTCGAGGGTCGAAGAACGAAGGACATTTCACTGAGGAAAAAACTCGTCGACGCTCTCTACCAGGTAATAAAGGCGGTGGTGATCACTTTTAACGCCTGTGTCCTGCTTTCAACCAAGGGACACTTTGTAAGTGGCCGAGAGCTTAAAAGCCTCAGAGGGGACAGCAACTGAGTGTGATGTGCACTGTAGCTTTTAGTCGCCCCTTGAAGCTTTTTGGGTCGGTAATGGTTTGGGGAAGGGAGAAAGTGTCTTGTTGTTGGTTGTTCGAGATCACATTATCAAGCTGTGCTTATTGGGATAGGAACGGTGATAGTGGAAGAGAGATAGTCTCCATTGGAATAGCCCCATTCTCTCCACTTCCCATTGCTGACAGCCGACCCCGCGCAATTTCTCATTTTATCACCATGTCACACGCCGCGGTAGCCTCTCTTCTCCCCCTATCAAGCGGGTTTCAGTTCTTCTCTTTCCCAATTTAGCCGGTATGTCTGATGGAGGAATGGGGGTGTCCCACACACAAAGTGATATGTCTATCAAAGGGTGTGATGTAGTTGAACAGGTGTAGTAGAAGGGGGAAGAGGGACACTCAGTCACTCAACAACTGTCATTTGGAAGTGTAAGGAAGGACAAGCCTATCATAAAGAGACAACGGGAGCGACATCTAAACACACAGGGTGGTAGTAGATTTATGATGGCAACTCTCCCAGTCTCCCCGTCGTATACAGTAGGGAGTAGAGTAGTGGAGGGTGCCACTTCTGACAACCTCTCGCCTCACACAAAAAGAGTCTCCGTTGCCATCGGTGACGGCGCCTAACGAGAGTTGCAAAGTGGAAGGAAAGGGATGACATGTGAGGGGCGGCTATTATAGCACCTAAGGGGAAGAGGATACGGTAGAAAGAGGATTGATTACAGTTGTGTGCCACTCGCCATGGAAGGGAACGGCTTCGATCAAGAGGAGTCTATCCACTTATGAGGGAACTGGACAAGGCAAGACAGAAGGAAAGAGAAGGAGGAGGGGATCCTTCTACTAAGATGTTGAGAGATCAAGATGGTACAAGGTGAGGATGGAAAGGGGATGAAGGAAGAGAATGAGTGATGGTTAAGGATTGAGACTGGAGATACAGAGGAACATACTCTACATGCACTGATTGGAGTTCTCATTAGATATGAAGATGAAATGGGAATAGATCATTCAGTTGAATCTATTCGTGATCTACAGTGAATAGACATTTCGTTGTTGTTCCATGTGATACTCTCTCGTTGTTCAAGTTTGCACTTGATAAAGTGTTGTGTTCGTTTGAGTTTGTTTGTTTCTTCCCTGCAACTTCTCTTCTCTTCTATCAAAGGAACTCTTGACGGAAGAGTAGAAAGGGAGAGTTGCACTGATGAAAAGGTGAGAGAATGAGGTGACACTCATCAACCATGACAGCCTCCCACGAACACTGGACTGGTGGACAGTGTCCACCCTCGACTGGATGACCATGTATTGAATCCAACTGACACAATGGATAAGGATTGCTTCCGAATAAGAAGAAGTGAAAGGTGAGCTTCTCCCTCACACACCAACCACTTCGATATCAAAAGCCTCCACTGAGATTTGGCCCTTTACAAACATCGAGAAGGGCTCCAATAGAAGAGAAGAAGAGTATCATCAGCCGATCCGCGGGTTCTCTCATCTGTATACAGATGAAGGGTGTCGCTTCCCCTCACACTAATACAGTATCCCACATCTGAGGAGACACACCACAAACGGAAGGCAACAATTACAGTAACCCGAGGTGTGAACAATGGGAAGAAAGAAGAACTACTGACACGCAAATGATGAAAAGATGCTGGAAAGTGCAAAGAGCAATAGGAATGGAAGTAGATGAAGACACAGAAAACGGAGTGAAGGGAGATGAGAGAGAGGGAGAGAGAAAAGAGAGAGAAGAGAGAATGAAGAGAGCAGAGGGATGTTAGTGACTGCTCCGCCCTCAGTAGCCAATGAGCGAAGAGGGCGGAGTCCCACTCTCATAGAGGGGGACCGCCCTACAAGTTGGGAGGTGTCAATTTCGGCAGTTCCCGTCCCGTTGTGTCGAGAGTGGCTGTGTCTACTCAATGTTCTGATTCTGATAGTGAGGAGAATACTGTAATCGACGATCAATCCTCTCTACCATCCTCACTATTCACAATGGCTTTCAACTTCCTTCAACCTCCGACATCCAATTTCTCCATGCTTCCATTTATGAATCTAGCCCATCTTGGAGGTGTTCCTGGTCTATTCCAATCCCCTTCTTCACTTCCTCGTGTTCCCCATATCCAAGATGTCACCTGTGGTGGTGGTGCCAATTCGTCTTCTGGTCGTCTGAATCCTTCTGATTCTTCTGAACCAGGACGATCAGATGAGAACATCGATGATGAGAAGGTTCGTTCCTTTCTCATTTCTACCATGGCATCCTCTTGTTTGCAAACATCGACAGCCTCTCACTCCCTTTTACCAGTTGACATTTACTCTCTTGTGGAAGAAGTTGTTAGACTCTTCCTGCTTTACATTCATTCATAACTAGAGTCTACATTATCATTGATAGTCTCCTTATGAGTATTCCATTGGCATCATTCAGTCTGATTGTCTTGTATGAATGTGTTGAACAGTTGTCTCATCACCTTCTCTTTTATCTTCTTCCCTCATTCCTTTCCTCCTTCTCACACCTTTTTTATCGTCCTCAGACAGAAGGAAAGAGTGAGTTGAATTGAGTTCATTCTTGCATTCACCACTCATTTATGGCCTTTCCTTCCCTCTCTTCTCATCTTCCACATCATTATAATCGTCTGTCTCCCACAGAAATCCGCTCAATCTGCCACCAGATTCTCTCAGTTTGCACACATTTGGGAGGGTAGATGGGACAGAAGGAGGGCAGTAGATGGAATGATAGGGTCTCTTAACAGAGTGATAGGGTCACTTAACATGGTCTGTTCAGATCAAGGCTGAATTGGACGACAGTCATCTGTGGGAACAATTCTCTGGTTGTGGTACAGAGATGGTGATCACAAAGTCTGGAAGACGAATCTTTCCTGCGTATCGGTTAGTCATTTTGACACCCACTAATGGGCCCTTCTAATCAATCCGTTGTTTAGTGTCAAATTGAGTGGACTCGATAAGAAGGCCAAGTACATCTTATTACTGGACATCATACCGGCTGATGATTGTAGATACAAGGTTGGAAGAGAAAAGAGGAAAGAGATGAAGGGGGAATGATTACAGTTCAACAATTCTCGTTGGATGGTTGCTGGAAAGGCTGATCCTGAAATGCCAAAGAGAATGTACATTCATCCAGATTCTCCAGCCACAGGAGAACATTGGATGTCTAAGGGAGCCAACTTCCATAAGCTCAAACTCACCAACAACATTGGGGACAAGCATGGATTCGTAAGTAATTTCGTGAGTTGTCATCTTATGCATTTGGGTATCTCTTCTCTCAATCAAATGCGATGACGACCTTACAATTAGCTTAATTCGTTCCTGTTTTAGACTCTTTTGCATGGTTGAATAGTCTCGATGTGTCTTCACCTTGAGATGCTTATCCCCTTTTGTCTCTATTGGTAGTCTTCTCTTGACACTCATTTCACTCACTAACGAGGGCCTTATCATTCCCCCTCTCACACTCGGAATTAGTGCTGATGAGCAGTGAGAAACGAAACGCGTCACGCATTTCACGCCTTTAATACACTCAAACCGTCCGGGGAATGAGAGGGATTGTATTGGAAGGACCATAATGGAATGGGAGGATGAATATGAATCAAACATCTGTCACCATAGAGTGTGATTGTGAAGTGAACACTTCTCCACTTCATTCATTATGTCACAGTCAATCTTCCTCAGTCCTCCTCCTCCTTGATCCTTATCTTCTCCTCTTCTCTTATTCTCACAACTTCTTCTTCACAATCACTTGCTGTCAAAGCCCCTTTTCACGCATCGTTACCCAATTACAAAAGGCGCGTCCTCCACTCTCAGTTGACTTCTCTTCACTTGATTGTGAATTAGCACCGATAGACAATCCATTGGGGGTTTGTTGCATGTCTGTATAGGGGGAACGGCGGTGTGTCTTGAATGGGATAATGACTGTCTCTGATCCGACAATTGGTGTCTTGACAATGGTACTTTGGCCGGTGTCGCTCCGTCTCTTCCTATTCACAGTGTCAAAATGGACGCTTACGTATGGGCGCTAACTATCGCAGGGATTAAAGGTGATGAAGGGAAGACTAAGCACTGCCGAAAGGAGAATAGTGACATCTGTTGAATGGAAAGAGTCAAGTTTCAGTGCTACACTTTCATTAGGACACTACTAATGGAGATACAAAGGGGGAGACCAATAGAGGCAATTATATAGATGCTACTCCTTAGGGAGAACTGTCACTGTGAGTGATGTACACGAATAGATCGTGAGGGGAGATATGACAGACATTCCCATGTTTTGGACCCCGCAATCTATTCCTGATAGGCATGAGAGAGTCCTTGACAGAGACATAACAAGTCATTACATCATTTCAGACTATTCTCAACTCAATGCACAAGTATCAACCACGTATACACATCTCACGATGTTCTGATGTCATGCAACTTCCATTCTCGAAGATGAGGACATTCATCTTCAAACAGACTGAATTCATTGCAGTCACTGCATACCAGAATGAGAAGGTCAGTCTCTTCTACAGTATCTCATTTGTCATGTACAGTATCCCCCTCTCTCCCTCTTCTACCGTACCTCATTTGTCATGTACCGTATCCTTTGAAAGGCCGCTTAGTTATGCCCGTCTGCTTTTTGCCTCCTTTTGTGCCAGTCAAATAGTGTGTACACCACGAAAGGATTTGTTTTTGCCACGTCGTTGGGGCTTCATTGAGGCGAATAGCCGGTGTGGCCATTTGAAAAGCGGAAGCTTCTGTCTCTCAACCATTCTACCGTATTCCTCTTTTGGTTAAAGGGACGATAAATAGACACATACCGTAGTCATGATCGTCTTCTTCCTTCTCTACACCCTTCAATTAGTTTACTCGCCCCTCTCCCTCTTCCGCTCATTCCCTAACACGATTTCATCGTTCATTTCCTCACCGATGAAGGGGGACTGTGTCTGTTGAGACTATCACACACACACACACACTTTCACTCATCTAATTAGATGATTACAGGTGACACAGCTAAAGATCGACCACAATCCATTCGCAAAAGGATTCAGAGATGCTGGAGCAGGAAAAAGGGAGAAGAAGAGACTTATGGCAGTTAAGGCTGAAAGGGAGAATGGAGGATGTGGGGTTAGTATCATATACGAGATGAGGAATAATCAGTTATTTGAGATGAGTGGAATGAAGTCAGAATCTCCTCGTGCATCATCTGCTCCTTCTGAAGTTTCTGATGTAAGTATCATGTAGAATACACTCCATTCTTCATTATATTCATTCAGGATGATGGTGAACCAATGGCAAAGAGAATAAAGACCGAGTCAACCTCATCTGGTGCAGATGCTATTTCTCCTTCTTCCTCCTGTGGTGTTCCCATTCTTCCTCCTCAATCATTTCTGGGTGCATTCCCTCTCTTCGGTGCCATGGGTCGTATGCCCTATCCTGGAACTGCTTTCCCCGGTCTCTTCCCTCATATATTATCACCTGAAGCCTACCAGACCCATGGACTCTTCCTCCAAACCCTTGGACTATTCCCTGGAGGACTCGGTGGAATGCATATTCCTTCTACCTCCAGTCTTCCTACTCCTACTACTCCTGTTTCTGCTGTTCCTCCTCCTCATTCCTCTCCTGAAAGGACAACCAGTGCTTCTGCTGCTTCTGGTGAGTTGCACGAACACTTTGATATTCTAAGACTTGTTTGTCGATAGTTCATTGCATCAATGATTAGACAGATTCAGGTGGTGGTACTCCTCCTGCTACTAACACCGAATCTTCTGAGAGTGCAACTTCATCCTCAACCACTTCTTCTGCTCCTAATTCCCTTTCTCCTTCCACTCCTCCTAAGAAGACAACAAGTGGATTTGGTGTCAATGATTTATTGGATAAGCCATCATAGAAGATTTTCAAGAAGAGATTACAATCAATACGGTTCTGGGATCTCATATAGTATTTCCACCATTCTTCAGCCACACTTCAATCGTGTCTAATAATTAAGATGTGCAATACCATTTTCCCTTCTGGGCATTTTCTTTTTGTTCTCTGGGCCTCACAAAAATATTAGTCAGATGTTCTTTATATATTTAGATACATAACTAATGTATGGTGTAGATATTCACTTTGTAGATACCTTGTAGGTCTTCCCAGCTGGTTTCCTCCCTTAACTTATCCCTTTCAATCCGAGCTTTATAAGTCCTCGTCCTTTCTCTAGATGGTCCTTTACCCTTTTGTACAACGTATACCTGCATAATTGTCTTCCTAGTTCAATCCTTCCGAGAGAATTCATTCCGAGTGAGACTATTCCGTTGAGATTTGTTGTAGACAATAAACTGTCAGTGAATGATTCTTTCTCCCCCGTGGTATCACCTTCCATCAACAGATTCCCTTTCTCAATCTCTTCTACAAACACAATCAAGCTCCTCCTCACGAGAATGCACCAGCAGCTAAATTCAAAGTTAAATATACGGTAATCTGAGAAGGCAGAAGGAGGAGAAGGAGGGTGTGGGCAAATTTGTCTCTCCTCACACACACTGAGAAAGGAGAGAGGAGGGGATTACTGTAAGACTGAGATTGAAGGAAATACGAGAAGCAATGGGGAATCGCCCTCAGAGGACTCAGAGATATGAGTAGAAGGTAAGGGTACTTCGAGTAATCTGGGTGTCTCTCCATAAATCATTTTCCCCTTCTCTCCTTCCAAATTGCCAAAATTGCAGCAACGGCGCCACAAACGAGGACGAATGTAAGTTAGGAAAGAAAAGGGGAATTCGAATGAGAGGGAGGGACACTCCTTTCTCAGCTGTCGTACCCAATTACCTTATCGTGGCGATGGAATAGCGTGAACAATGGACACCTTCCCTTTCCGGTGAAAGGAAGACAAGAGGAAGGCCACATTGAGGAATACCACAGATCAAATGAAGTGATATGAAGGTAATGGGTAGGAGAAGTGTCAAGAATTACACCCGACTGTGAATTATGGGCCATGGTTTGACTTCGAGTGAAGTGACACACGATAAAGATCTTATTGTGAATGGGGAGTCCTATGGACAGGTGGACTATATTCAAAGGAACCTATTGAATGCATTTGGATATTAGACATCTGATTATATTTGTCAACAGCCTTTTTATATTCCCATGAAAGAGTTTGAAGAAGTCAATATTAACAATAGAACTATGTACATACGTAGACATACGCGAATGTATTAAATCCGGAGTATTGATAATTCATTGTATTCTCCTATACTGTATTCTTTTCACGTCTTCCCTTCACACATCACAATGACCACGTCAGTCTCTTCTGTTTCCTTCTTTTCAAGACAATTATGGAAGAATTGCATGAAATCAATGTGAAAGGGAAGAACTTGCAATGATGAGAGACTCCACATACAAAAAAAATCTGCTCTTTTCAGCAAATATATGTAAATTTGGCTAAAACTGATATAATCTGCCTCTCAGGTGCAGAAAATTATGTCGCTGAGCAGCAGATTTTATCAGTTGGAGTAAATTCTGCATTGTAAAAGCAGATATTTTTCTGTGTTCATTTCAATCAGGAATATAATAGTCTCTATTTCAGTTTCAATGAGGAATATGCAAACCATGTGATCAAGATCATTCTTGGTGAGGAGAATCTTCTATGGATATCAGAAGGAAAGTGAGGGATGAGGAATGGACTATGTGTGTGTCTATTAGTGTGAGTAGTCGCGGCAGTCGGCACTCGCAAGGAACGAATTTGCCTAGTGAAATCGTTGCGGCACTCGCGACACTGTCTATCAAGGGTCAAAGAGAATGGTTGTGTCCAATGAGATGGACTGTTTTGCATACGTCTATGCAAAACAGTCCATCTCATTAATACTCCATCCTATTGAACGACTTATGGATCGTTTTTCGTCTGTGCGCACCGATGAGTCATTCCCTCTCACTCATCAGAGACGACCGGTCGAATGAGATCACATACGACATTCAGTCCAAAAGTCGTTCCCTACTCCATCCTTATTCCATCTTCCCGCTCCCATAACGTGTGGTCGTCTCATCTCGCCACGCCCTCATCCAACAGACT
>JACMIF010000927.1:0-28495 GCA_014805445.1 Diplogasteroides magnus
ACCAACCCTATGTCATGCTTCGCTTTTGTCACTTGGGTGTTGCATATTCGGGTGGAGGCAACTGCCGGAGTTGGGGTGACTGCCGGAGTAGGGGTGGCCGGCACTAGTTAAATCGGTAGTTAATTTTCTGTGTGACGCATTCAGTCAACAAGTCTTGCATCTGGAAGTTCATAGTGTACAAGACAATCCTCGGGAATTTATGGGGATACATTCTCAGTCATCTCTGGAATACAAACGACCATTCTTACAATGATACTACGGAGAATGATAATGATACTACTATGCAATGATACCACGGAGGAAACATCGAGATCACTTGTAGTTCATCTAACCTGGGCGTAGTCCCTCGTATCGCCTGATGTGGTATGAACACAATGTGGGAGTATTTATGGGCACCCCAATGAACGTCGTGCACGGATTTCGTCTGAAAAATTTCGTAATCGTTTCACGGATGAATTTTGTCACTATGCTTGATCTAATATATAGAACTGGTTAAATATTATCTAGGCATAAGTCAATACTCGGCAAAAAATAAGATACCTTCATGATCCCATGTGGTCTAGTGGTTAGGATTCGTGGTTTTCACCCACGCGGCCCGGGTTCGATTCCCGGCATGGGAATTCCTTTTCGTATTCGTCGACTCAGTTTTGGTAAAAGTGAGATATGGCAATTGGTGTTCGTAATAGGAATTTTCGTGTTGTTCATTAGCATCTTCCTGAAATATATTGACAAATTTCCCCGTGATTTCCTCTTGCACAATCGAAAAAGCTTTATGCGACAGAAACGACAAGTTTACACGCTACACGGCATATTTCACAGTAAAGGAAGTAGAACGTACAAAACAAATAGCTACTAAAGGTTGTGAATAAGAGCATGAATAATGGAAGCGTTACGGTGTGATATTACAAGTGAGTGTTACTTCTGGAAGTCATTTGTTATTCTAGAATGAGAGCAGAATGATCAATGGGAATGAGATGAAAGACAACATTATGTAAATGGAGATGGCTCAAGTGCCCATTTTTATAATTATTTCGCCAATATCCATAGCTCTGTTGTCTTTCACCCATCGGAATGCCTGACGATCGGACTTTGCAATGGGCAGTACGGGAAATTGTGAGAGATTTGGCTCATGATAGGCGAATATCAAACGTAAAATGTACAACTGTGATTACATCAATATTATCGAGTGCAGGCAATACCAGGATTTTTATTGTGTTATCTACGAGCGATTGCCGAAACAGGCTTAGCAATCTATTGGGAGCGTCTCAGAGACGAAAGCATCAGCGGGAAGTTGAGGACGTATCGCGTTCAGGAATCCGTCCAGGTTACCGCAAGTGAAGCCCTTAAATGAAATCTGTGTGAACTGATGTCCTACCACCATCTTCATTATCTTTGTATGTCTTTACCTTCATTGTGGCCTCTCCATCATCGATGATCACATTGTGGAACTCAGTCGGCTCGCGCTTCAGGCGAAAGTCTCTGTAATGAAATCGAATTGTGCGCGTTTGCTTCAATTCTCCTTTTTCACTCAAGGGAATCGTTCATGATACGTTGTTTTTGTATTGAACTGATGGTTGGTGTACTGTGATGGAATTCATAGGGTTGTTATCAATTTGAGTTTTCACATACTTTCTAACGGAACGGACATGAACCATCTTTCAACAACTTATCTTCAATCTATAAACCAACCTCTGTTCGCATGCCCACCAGATGCGATTGATTGTCTTCCCGATTGGATTCTCTTTTCCAGTGTTGATCCTGAACAAAAATAGATTTAATCTCACAGTCAGAGTGTGAGTGTGCGGATATATTCCACAAAATAGTGCTCAATTTTTTAAGCTCCTGATTTACCCCAAATTGTACTGCCTTGGTCAATAGGACAACTTCATCAGGATTGTTTCTCCTTAGGTTCGTCGTTTGATTCACTCACTTGTGGTATACGGCCGCAATTGAAGCGATATCAACCGTCTTAACTTTGATGGCGGGGAAGAAGAAGCAGGCAATCTCTATGCGCCCACGGTACACCTGCACTTTAGCTATTGTTCATGTACATTTATAGGTGTAAAACGTGATTATGACGTCACTGGTACTGGCATAATCATAAGCCAACTCACCGTCACCCACTGGTCCTGGTATATTGGCGCGTCCCTTTGTCTGCTGGATGTCTCGTCGAGGGAGTCGAACTCTTCATTGCGCTTCCTGCTCATCGCTCGCTGCAGTGAGTTCTATACAAGAAGATTAGTGACGAGATTCAAGCAAAGCGAACAAACGATGACATTGACAAGGAAGATAATGATAGAAAAGGAGTCTTGACAACCATGATGCTCCTCCCAGTCAATTGTAGGTTGTGCGACAGGGAAGAGAAGTGAAGAAGAGAAGAAGAAGATGCGAAGATACGTCACTCTCATCCCACCATAACAACCATTCTGACGTGAATATTCTCTGTCAACACAGCAAATGCTTCATAGTCTTTATCATAAGGTAACAAATGCTAGTTCTTCCTATTAGGACAATGACAGTATCCCGCATCGAATCCGGGTCTTCCATCGTGTCCCTCGCTTCCGGGTGGTCCATCCACTCCCTTCTGTCCCTGTGGTCCCTCTCCTCCATCGGGTCCAGCAGGTCCAGCCTCTCCAGCACCGGGCGTGACTCCAGGAGCTCCCACAGGTCCCTGTTGTCCGTGTATTCCTCGCTGTCCCCTGGGTCCAGGTCTTCCAATTGGCTTGCGACCATCGGCTCCTTTCTCTCCAGGTTGACCACGAGGTCCTTCTCTTCCTATTGCGCCGTGTCCACCCTGGTTTCCAGGTTGTCCAGGCATTCCATCTCTTCCCTCTGCTCCCATTGCTCCATCAGGTCCCTTCATTCCACGAGGACCGGGTCTTCCATTCTGTCCTTGTCCTCCCCTCTGTCCGGGTGGACAATAGAAGCATTTGTCCATTTGACGTGGATCCATCTGTACATCATCTGCTGGCTGTCCATCATGGCCCTCCTGCAATTTAACAAATATGAGAATCGATTTTATAATAACCGATCATTCTTCAAAAAGTCAATTGCATGTTGCAGGGAAAAGAGATCGTTCAACTTCCTCATACCAGTCCTGGGAGGCCATTCGGTCCAGGCGCTCCTGGCGTTCCCTTGGGACCGGGGCCACCATGACGACACTTGTTCTTCGCGTCGCAGTGGCACGCGTTTGCCAGCGCGGTGCCCGGAGCGTTGGACTCCTGCAATTTTATCCGTAATTATTTAGCAATTGTATCTAAACAAGAGATAACATAGACAACGATAGACAACAGTTAGCACAAGGGCTCAGAGACAGAAAATGAAAATTCGGTCCAAAACTCGATCCCTACCCATACAAACTGTGAATGATGTCCTACGGTTTGTTGTATGAGGAGTAAACTAGAAAAAACTAACTACATGTGCAGGTGAGTGTGTCTGATGGTGCATCTCCCCCTTGGCACCGTATCCTTCTCCTCCCTTCCCGTACGAGGATTCTCTCTTTCCTCGAGGATGCATCACCAGAAGATCCCTCCACAAGTCGTCCGTCGTCATCTGTAAAAAACATACACATTGAAACGAGAGCGGAAAAATCTTATCTCACCGTCTCTGACGGTGCAGTTACAAGGCAATTGTATTCGAGCAAAAGTCATCCAATTTTATAGGGAATTTTGGAGTGACTCCATCAAAACCTACCATATTCTGCATGCTCTCTAACAAACAACAAACATAAACCAACCTTGAACTGGGTGATCTCTCCGTCCAGTTCAGTCCAGATGTCTTGAACGTCAGTGTAGATGTTGGCCATTACGAGAAGTGCCGCGGCCATGACAATTCCGGATATGCCGGAGGCGAGAAAAGCCGCAGTTTGATCTTTCATTCTGGAAAATGAATTCTTTGTCTGTTTACTCCGAAAAGCCATGAAAGCGACTTCAATAGACTACTCGACAAAGGAAAAGAAGTGAAGATCCGAGTATGCATGATAATGCAATGATTTGGTTCATCCTTTTATACCACCCTTACCACCCGGTTTCTCGACTAACTCGTCCACGGTTAATGTCTGTTACGCAACTCTCGTCTATCTACTCGTTATCATCTCAGACTGAAACGTGTTGGGATATGATTTGACTGAGAAGTTTATGGATTCTCGGTTAATCCAGGTTATCCATGTGCTTTGGTCGCCAACAGCCTCTATTCAGAGATTATCTGAGATATCATAATCAGTTTATACCCGGATACTTGGGAATGGAAATGTGGAAAGTGCTCTTTCTGTATCAACACTACATTCCTTCTAAATACAAAGGATGCACTCGGAAAAGGCGTTTAAGAATAAGAGCAACTACTACATTATAATCCTAATACCATCACTCTCCTCCTTCTCCTCCGATTCTTGTAAACCAAGTCACTTGGATATAAAAGAGCGGGCATTGAGAAATAGGAGCTTACATCTGGCAACCTTCGCGGTCTGATCATCTCTCGCCACTTTTATCAAGCAATACTATTCTGCCAATAGTGTTTTGTCTGAATGGACCCAGTAAAGGAAATCCTCCAGCTATGGGACTACCAAATCGCCGGAATCTGCATATTTGCGGTGACTTACTGTTGATTATGGATATGAATGGAAAGATTTAGCTGTCATTGTTCGGCTTTATTTGCAATCTTCTGGTAATTGTATTCATTCGCCGCATTCCATCACTGGCTAATGCTTTCGGCAAGCTCGTGCTCAGGTACCGTATACCTTGTGCTGAAATACCGTGTGCCTTTTCTTCATCTCAAGAGCCACCAAGTGGCCTATTTCAGTCAGGCGATCGCTGACTGTACTCATCAGGCGGTCTTTGCTTTCTTCACTTCAGCGGTGGTCTTCCTGTAAGTGCAGGGACCAAACACCACTTGAGTAATGCAAATGTACTAATATCGCCTTTCTTGTCCTATAATCTCTTAACTATTCAATTCAATAGCCTCAGAATAACTTACAACTTTTGAAAATGTTTCAGACGCGCTGACGTCGGATATGGAACCACAGCAGTATTCGGTCATATTCTCATATCGGCCTATGAGGTATGACAAACAGTGCGTACCAAAGATTTGTAGTCATAAATTGAGAAGACAATCTTGATAAATAAATGAACTGAACAAAATGAACTTAGGCATCAGTATTAGAGTGTTTCAGCCTTGTTTCTCTTCTTCGGACTGACGCCGATCAATCAATATTTCAGGTCACCGGCCTTTCTCATCTCTGCATATCGTTCAATCGATTCTCAGCCCTTCACTTCCCCATTGCATACAGTAGGATGTTCACGTTCGTTCATTTCATAACTATCGTGATCGGAAGATTTTTAGCTACCGAAATACCGTATTCCTCATCATATTCTGTTGGATCCTGGCCCTTGGGCCGACTTTTTACGTCTTCACACAAAGTGAGACGTTTGTGCCTGCACAATTGATATGTATTAGGGCTCAACACACCGAATCTATTTCAGTTGATTGTTCCTTTTATTTGCCTACACATACTTGGATTTGGATCTACAAATTGACGCCGGCCTGCAAACCTGTTCAGTGGTACGCTACAATTCATGAACTGCTCCTGCACAAGATTGAACAACATGGTCTTTTCAATTAATTCATGAAAGATGTTTGGTAAAACATAGCCGAACGTGCTTTGATGAATTGAGAAAAAACTCTCGATGAAATAATGGGTTGTGACAAAGACAAAAGATCATGTCGTAACTGACATCAGCTATCATTGACAGTGATCAGGATCTAGGTACATGGACTTTGTGAAGTACGTTTCATATGTCGTCATCGTGGCCTCGCTCGACTTCCTTACAATTATACGTATCCACATGACGAACAAACAGGTGTTTACATGTTGATCATTATATAATCCGCCAAAGAAAGCGAAGTGCGCATCCTCGAAGTGTTTACTATTCTTGGCGAGGCTATTCTTTAGCTAAACGCCTACGGAAAAATGCGTGGGATTAGGCGATATAAGGTCATATGTACTGAGACTAAACCCCCGCCATTAAAATCTCGCGTGGATCAAAATGAAAATCTAAGCTCAAATTCGCACGTTGACTACAGTAGAAAAATGTTCACATGATGGAATTCGAAGAAACATTTATAATCCGTTGTTTATACAAATGCTTGAAATGCCGTGAAAACGGTTGGTATCTATCAGCACGTCACTTATTGTGTAGATGGCTATTTTTGATATGAAAACAATTCATGCGAATACAGAAAACTTAAATACGTGAAAAATATTGTTGTGCTACAGCAGCGTTAAGTGAAGCGTGACAAAATAGAAATCATCTTAGCTTCTGATGTTGACAGAGGAATCATTGAGAATGAAAATACGTGTTGAGGTAAACGCTGAACGCACAGTGCAAAGCAGAAGACGCCGTCAAGAAGTAATGCTCGTTTGGCAGGTTCTGACAATCTCTCGAACATTTCCAAATGGTGAATTTCCAGGCATGTCTCCAAGGAATCTTCTTCATATCCGAGCTCATAACCTATTTCTGGCTCTCTAATGTCTTCACGGCAAAGTGGACTCTCTTCTGTCTGACGACTGTTTCATGGATAATGGTTCACGCAATGGACGGGTGGGCTTTAAAAATATCTTTATGTAATGTAACACAACACATGTTATCTGTACATACATCATCATTGATGATGTGACGGCAATTTAATTGATACAGAAAAATGGTACATTATTCTGATGATTGGAAATGCAATGAGGAACCAACAATCATTGTAGTGACCTAACCTGTGCGTGGACCTAGATGCAATAATGTCTTACAGTGCCATCGTCCTCATCTTCAATCGCGACTTTCGCCGTCTTATCTTCCACTTCCCCCGCTGCAAGCGTCAGTTGCCAAGTCAGAATGCGTTCGACGAGAAGGGAGAAAGCACTGAAACAACAAAAATACATTACATTTCGGTCCATAACAGCCTATGAATACATTTTTGGCCTCTAAATTTTGAATTTAATAAGTAGTTATTGATGTTCCCGGTAAAATTTCAAAAGCGCGATGAGATAATACAACAAGTTTACGGACGAAAAATGCCAGCTATCGAACACGATGACAAATAATATAAGTTTGGGTGAAAGACAGGGACGTGATGGACGTTCACGCCTTTAGTGAAATGCACTTGCGCTTTGAAGATGAAGGCAACGATGCCAGTCCATTTCACCATTACGGCGCAAATATCCATAGCTTTCACCCGTATATTCATTGAACCCTTCTCAGGCGCTGCGACCGTCTCGAACATCACGAACACGCAAGCATTTCAAGCCCAGAGAGTCGTTGAGGATTCGACGACGAACAATAAAAACCTTCATGCTAACTGACGGCTACGAAGTCTAGGGGACAAATAGCGTCCATTGGAGAAGATTGAGCCATGACTATGAAATAGACAGACTTCCTATGTATGTACATATGTTCATAAGGTTTCTTTTTCACTTCAACTTTCCACTGTTCTTTCACTCCAACGATAAAGTCTTCAGTTTGGCCGAGCAATAATTTTACTGTAGGTGCTCCATACAGGATTTGTGGTTAAGTGGTCTCGCGTCCCTTGATCCGGACAAGTATTCACGAATAATTTTGGGAAACATACAATATTATTTTATAGCAAAGAGCAGGAACCATTTTGCGCTCCACTTCTCGTCGAATAATAACATGACAATTGAGAGAGCGAGTGAGGGGAAATGGGGAGGAAGATGGCTTGACCGATAATTGTGTTGTCAACAAGCATTGGAACATTTGGCACAGTGATTCGGCAACATGCAAGAGCTCAGTTATGTTGTTATACGTCAGGTTGGTTGAAAAATTCCTGAATATTTTTATATTATGTAATTTCCAGATAAATATTATGCGGCAGTGATAGACTTTATTGGTTCAGTCCCGTTGAACCCATACTTCCGCGGTGGTCACACAATACTTGTATGATCGTTCAACTTCCAACGGAAAAGTTCGAGGTCGGGTGATCAACGATCTGTGGTAGGTCCTTCTCTGTGGTAGGTAGTGTTGGTCACTCAACCATTCATCCTACGCCAGTGAACTTTGTTTGTGTAGAGGAGCAGAGAAACAAGCACACGCGATTATCCAACGTCCGATGTACCCCCAAATTGGTGAACGTGTACCACCAAATTTGCGAGATTTCACACGACTCAACGAGAGTATCCGAGACAATGAGAGAAACCTACTCGAGTATAAAATCACTCAATTACGAGTAAAACATTGCGAATCAGCGTTCCGTTGTCCTATTATTTCCGGTGTCATATTAAATTTTTGGAATAGTTTAGTCAGCGCAATGTTTCCGAAAGCATGGCACTGGTCGCCTTTAGAAACAGCACTGTCTAGTATCTGTTTACGTCCGAGATGCGACTACTCGGTGCATGCCCCGAGGGAGTGCACTCTGCATTTGCATACACTCGCTCTTCTTTGTTGCTTTACAGGTCAAGTGGCAGGGGAATCTGCCTGATGATGCAACCAGGATTATTGGTCGTCGGACATAATGGCAACGGTGCTCATTATATCAATGGCCACAGCCACCAGGCCAACGGCAATGGCGGCTCGCTGAGGTATATTTTTCAATAAACAAGTTTAATGCATAACACTGCGTTGTGACATTCGCAATCATTTTTTCAGGATATCTTCTCCAGACACTTCGATTGACCCGGAGAAGCCTCAGACCGTCACGCCTAAACGTTATCGGCAGTTTCTGAAGAAGTACTTGTGCGCAGGTTATACACATCGGCTAATTATTTTCTTAACAAGGTTTCAGGCCAAAAAACAACGCAAGATCTCGAGGAATAATTAAGGCATACGCCTCCTTCTCCATTCGCTATGTTTATGGGAAGACATCCGAGGTGGTTGGGTGAGTAATGCATGCTTATAACATTGATAAATACTGTCTCTATTTAAAGAAATTGAAAATCTCGTTATTTTCAGCCATAATAACTCCTCCCGTCATTATCCAAATCGTTTACTGGATCCTGGCCACTGAGTATGGATTCTACAAGCTCTTCCCCATACGATATGAAATGATGATCGTAATGATGTTCGGCTCGTTTATAGGAGGTGAAAATGACCTTCCCATCTTCATAATTTTGTTGCTAAATCGGTTTATGAATTCCTCTGTCAGACGAAAGATCTACTGAGTAAATGAATATTCAGGTGCCACGGCCGAGGGATCAGGAGCTATCGCATTCCCAGTAATGACTCTGCTCCTACACATTCCTCCCACAGTAGCCAGAGATTTCGCCGTCATGATCCAGACCATCGGTAGAATTTCCTCTCTAAAACAAGTGAATTTCAAATCTCAGGAATGAATTCCGCAGCCGTTTCTGTCTTGTTGATGGGAGTGCTGACTGAGAGGCACACAATGCTTTTCGCATCTATCGGAGGATTTTTCGGAACTATCCTATCGTTGGAGGTCAGCACATTATACTAAAATGGCCTATTGGGATCATTTTCAGCTCATCGAGCCTAATTTGTCTGGTCTCATAAAGAAGATGATCTTCGTGTCAGTATTCTTCTCATTTGCCATCGCTCTCTACCTTTTGAATGGAGAGAAGAAGCGTATTGTTTATGATCAGGTATTCTATCCAACATTAAACTTCACGAGTTCATTGTTCAGATCCAAAACTTTAATTTCAACAAGGCTTGTATTCTGCTGCTCACAGGATTCGTCGGCGGTCTCTTTGCCGGAATTGGAGGCTCGGGCTTGGAAATCTTCTCCTTCTCCGTCATCACACTTCTCTTCCGAGTTACAGAAAAAGTTTGTCCTACCTTTATTCACAGGCAGGCCATAGCAGCTATCAGCCGAGGTGAACTTCCGCGAATGCCGAAAACCTTTACCTTAACCTTTACCTATGTATCACTTGAGGTTGCCACTCCAACGACAGTTTCACTTGCTGGCATCAACTGCGCCTTCGTCTTCTTTTGGAGCCATCACAAGCTTCACGGGATCGATCAGGTTGTTGCTCATTTCGTAATAGTTTATAACAGTTCTCATTTCAGTTGTCATGGGAGTACTTCGCGGTGTGTGTGCCAGTCTCGTGCATCACTGGTCCATTGGGTGCCACTGTCTCCTCATACTTGCATCGACAGACTCTGGCAGTGTTCATCTACGTGCTGGAGACGATCGCTCTGGTAAACAACAGAAGTGTCATTGATTAGTGAAGAACAATGATCTGTCACCACGGGTAGTAGTGGGTGGAGTACAAAGGCAATGTTTCGGCAAAAACCACAGGGTGGGCACTGTTCAAAGTATCACTATCGTCAAGGATCATTGAATGAATGTTAGAAGGAATATGTCTTTTCAGTTGGGTGCCATAATCATTCTCCGTCCCCGGTGGGAGATACTTCTCCTCTGTGTCTTGGTCTGTTTTGGCTTCTACTACGGACTGGAGAGACTGGGAAGAAAGTAATAATTTTTAAAATATTCTGAACCCAATCTTTACGTGGCGAGAACATGGACGAGAATAGGGAGATAATAGCCTCATAAGTAGTTTTCATCGATGGACGTTCACAGAGTGAAAGTGAGTACTGCGGAAGAAGAGAGGGAGAGTGCGAACCAAACCATCCATTGATATACAACACCTGGTCCCACCGGTACATAAAATCCGCTACACAATTGTGGCGCAAATGTATATTGCGTAGTTTTTATCATACAGAAGACCATTCAGATGGATAAACGGAGGCTCAGCCAAAGTCGCTCCCGATTCGAATGGTAATGGGAAACTACACACACTTCCCAATGTTAGAGCAACTCCTCCAGATCCTGTTGCCTACGAAAGCTACGCTAACAGCTGGATCGAATCTCCATACTTCAAGGTTGAGGAAGCATTTTTGAACTTTTTTGATATTTCCATGGTTCCAAAATAGTTCCAACATGACATTTCTCTTACAAAACGCATAGTAATCTCATTAAGATATGTTGTATTATAGGTTGGACACTCACCGCGGCAGGAGATACTCGTTATATGAGACTCATTCCGCTGTCTAACAACGAAATAGTTTCATTCTGTTTCGTATTTTCACGCATTCTTTCGCTCTCCGCGGGTCTTCAATTCGGTCGCATGTTCACCGAGAATTTACTGGAAAAACTTTTATACATAACAAATTTATTGTCGTTAATACGTGATCACATTTAATCTATGAAAATGCTGTATAACCATGGTTTGCATGTACGAATTAGTGTTTGTTCCCGCAGAGGACCAACGCGAGTCAACAATTTAAAAATACCTTGTCTGCTATAAAACAATCTTAACAACACCGTGGTAAATCACGTGCAATTTTTTATCTGGTGCCCTAGCACCGGGAGTTCTCTTTTCATCTTTACTCGAGCACCGTTTCGGTGTATTACAGTTGAGTGCGTGAATGGGAATGTGACCTTGTTATTCTCACAGGATGATTCGCCTGTATGTCAGGAGAGACGACCGCATGGGAGAGAAGAATGATGATGATTGGTTACTACTGCAAATATTCCTGAATGATGACACGCGTCCATTGTACCCATATGTTTACTTCTTACAGTATATTCTTCCCTCCTGTCCACAACAGGAGCCAAAAATCCTTGATCTCGCGACGTTGTCGATCATTGACTACACCTACATTGAATCCGGTTGAAAACATCTTAAAGAAGACGCGAGGGCGTGTTCCGTAATATCTGTTATGTTAACATCCTGTCTCCTCCTCCAATTAAGGTTTAGTTTTATTCGAGTATGCACACTCTTCTATGACTTTATCACTTAAAAAGGGAATGAAAGAAATGTGATCTTGCTTTAGTGACTGTAATGTTCTGGTTATAAAATTTTTTGTTGCTCAGAAAATAGCCTCAAAAAGCCACATCTACTTCAATCTCAATCCCCTTTAGCGAAAAAAAACATCCATCGTGTTGGCAACGGGTGCAGGAAAAGAACACCATAGACATTTGTGCCGTAATGATGAAATGGACACTAGCACCTTGAGAATGATGGCGCATCTGTCCATTTCACAATTACTGCGGAAATGTTCCTGTCTTTCACCTGTTGACATCTCCCATCCCGCGAACGTTGTTCGAGGTGAAGTAGTTGGTCTTTGCCTTCTTTCGCCCATGTTAGCCCAATAGCGAGACGCAGTCAACAAGGCATTATATTATTAGGAGCGAGTTGTCTCATAATGCCATTCACGGCTATATAATCGTGGTGATACTAGGATTAGTCTTCCTCTTCTAACAATACCGTATGCTCTCATTGTTGCAGTCGCAAAACAAGATTCTAGCGCCACAATACAAGATATTACAGGTAAACACCACAGAAAAGGTCTTCGGGAATGGTCTCCACTCTTGAACCACCCGCAACCATGACTGGCAGTCGCTCGGCCACAAACCTGAAGAGCAATCGCTCGGCAAGCGATCTTGCCAAGAAATACTTCGCCGCAGGTTCTATTTCCGCAAAATTCCGTAAAATGCACTTGTTTCAGGCCAAAAGACGAATGAAGCCTTCGCAGAGATGATGAAGCACACTCCTCCATCCCCATTTTCACTGTTCGTGGGGAAGCACAAGATCTGGATAGGTGACTTCCGAAAAAAATTTCTTTCATTTTTGGTGGTATTTAGGCCTGATCGCTCCGGAGCTCGTGGCCTTGATGATATGGATTCCGCTGGCCATCAAGCACGACGTATTTCACCTGTTTCCAAAGCACTGGGACATCATTCTGGTCACATTGGTCGGATCTTTCGTAGGAGGTTCGATGGATGATCGGAGGGTGTCGCATTCGGTGACTTGTCTGCATGCGTGACTGGCGCGGTCATGAGTCACCGGTACCTCGCAGATTGCAATGGAAACGAAAATGGAAAATAATATCTTTTTACAACCGAAAATCGCAAAAAATATGCCATTCCCGCGTCGGTGCGGGAATCACTCATGCGAGATTCCTATTCCCGGTTCCATCAACGACACACCAGTGGACGGAGTCGTCGATTGCAGGAGCGACAGCCGAAGGCTCCGGAGCCATTTCCTTCCCGATACAGACGCTTGTCCTACACACTCCACCCACAGTAGCCAGAGACTTCTCAGCAATGATGCAAACTGTCGGTCAGCGATATTTCATGTCCTGACTTTTAATGTAGAGAAATATCAGGTTTATGAGAAAAATCAGCTAGATAATCCCGTGTTCAGAAAATAAAATTCATCAGGCATGAGCTCAGCAGCTGTATCCGTGCAGATAATGGGAGTGCTGATTGAAAGACATACCCTTCTCTTCGCCAGTATTGGAGGTTTCCTCGGAACTGCCCTCTCCATTGAGGCATGGCAACATTTAAACTTTTAATAGTATTTCATCACTGTTCCTATTCAGTTTCACTACCGGTCATGTTTTAGTTTCTCGAGCCCAACATGTCTGCAGTGATGAAGAAAATGGTCTTCGTCTCAGTCTTCTTTTCTTTCGCTATGGCACTCTACCTTTTGAACAGGGAGAAGAAGAGAACGACATACGATCAGGTAATTCCGCCCTTGCACAGACAAGTGCATGAAAGTTCCAGATTGAAAACTTCGACCTAAAAAAGACTATTGTTCTACTGTGCACTGGATTCACCGGAGGTCTATTCGCGGGAATCGGGGGCTCGGGAATCGACATTTTCTCATTCTCCGTCATCACTCTGCTCTATCGTGTTAATGAAAAGGTCTTCGACTCAATTTCACCAAAAAGAGTGACTAGACGATGATTGTTCAGGTTGCAACCCCTACCACAGTCTCTCTCGCTGGAATCAACTCTGCCTTCACCTTCTTCTGGACCAACTTCATCCAGGAGATCATTGAGAAAGTCGGAGATTGTCCTATTAGGTTATTATTCCAAAATAACGCAGGAGTCTTGGGAAACGTTCGCCGTATGCGTTCCAGTGACATGTTTCATGAGTTCTTTGGGAGTTCTGACTTCTTCGATCCTACACAGACTAACACTCGCCTGCTTCATCTACGTTCTGGAAACAGCAGCTCTGGTGAAAAATGAAATTTTATGAGTAGAATGGCGTGATAGTCAAACAATTAATTTTGTGATACTTTTATATCGCATATATGGTTAGAAATACGAAATAAAAATATTTAAAGCAAATAAAATTATTTAAAGATCGGCGCCATCTTCATTCTGCAGCCTAGCTGGGCGGTTCTGGTCTTCTGTGCATGTCTCATCTGCGCCTGCTTCGGATTTTACTTCACGCTTACGTTCCTCGGAAAGAAGTCAGTCCTTTACAGAAGAGAATCGACTAGCAACAATGCAAATATGATTATCCTCTTGCTCTTGTGGTCACATAAGCTTTTTACAATTATATATTCTTCTCAAAAATAAACTTTTCAGAATGCTTGCCTCAAACACTGCCACAGTGACTCCAGCCATGAGTACTCCTAAATTGCCACCCAGAACGTTGGAAGACGTGACAGAGGTACTAGCAAGCCAGTTAAAGCCGCAAGAACGCTGATAATTGCAGGAAATTGCCCGTGAACCTCGGAGGGATATTGAGCAGGCATAGCGGAAGTATCTACTAGCATACCAAAATGGGACATATAGTCACCGTCACGGGTCGACTGACGGACTAGCATACATTCCTTCTTGCCTTAGCACGTGCAGCAAGGCTGCCGATCAAGCTCTCTGCGTTCTTTTATAAAGCTGAACACTCTCATTACTGTCTAACCGGCAACAGACCTTTAGTCTGACCGCACGTGCGATTTAGATAGAAAGCGAAATCTTGTGTGTTGAATGAATATAAAACAAAACGTTCATATCAGAGAACTTTAATGCAGAACAAAATGTAACATAAAAAGATGGCTGCCCAGAGAGAAGACAAAAACGATGAAATGTCAGTGCCAACGGAAATTTAATTAGTCCTGGCGCCCAGAAGTTACCGGCCATCGTCGTGGAAAAGCTGCTTCTGTGTGGCTCCGTCAGTGAATTCGGAGAAATCGATAGAACTGCTGTGGCCAGCCAGTCGACAGCCCGTGGATCCGAAGTTCATTTCCTTTTCGTAATCGACATCAAATACTGTACATAAGTAAAAGATGCATACAAATAATACTTTATTTTTTCTTGAAACACTAAACAACGCAGAAATACGATATGGGACAACAAAAATTCAAGGCGTTTATGGACAAATCAGGGGAGTTCTGGTAGAGAGGCACACAGTGCTGTTCTCAAAGATTGGATGAATATTAAGAACGGTTATTTCTCTCAAAGTCAGTCTATTCGTCCACCTTCGGTGATTGTTTTCTTGTGGTCGCATCGGAGGTATGATTTTTCAGTATCAATTGAACATGGAGAACAAGCGAATCACTTACGACCAGGCAAATCCTGTTCATAATTGAGATGTAGATTCAACATTTCGGACTGAGAAAACACTGGTGTTGTTGTGCACCGGAATTATCGAGGAGTCATACATTTGTTCGTTTGTCTGGACGAGATGCACTGTCAAGTCTCTTCACTGGAATCGGAGGCTTAGGCATCGATATTTTCTCCTTTACCGTCCTAAATTTGCTTTATCGTGTCAACGATAAGGTCCAGTTCTGGCGTGCGAAGAAAAAAACCCGATTAATTATCCAGGTAGCCACTCCAACCACCATTTTTCTCGCAAAAATTAACTCTGCATTCAGTTTCTCCTGGAATCACTTCAAGTTGCACAGTATCGAACAGGTGCTCAATCCATTGCAATCTTCCTCGATACTCATGGTTCTACAGTATGCAATCCATTCCTATCAATACGCTTGAGAATTATTTCAGATGTCCTGGGATTCCTGTCGCCTGTTTCTTCAGTCCTCCCGGTGCTGTGACTTCATCCTACTTCCGTCATGAGTTCATAAGAAGTGGAATGAGGGTAACATGAGGACCATGTCATAACCAAATGCAATTCATTTACGTGGGTGCAATTCTAATCCTGCAACCTGGTTGGCCAATTCTCATTATGTGCTTTATCCAAATAATTTGCTGCTTCGGCTTCTACATCGGACTGGAGCGGCAAGGAAGGAGGTCAGCATTCTTAATTTCTGATTTTAGAAAATGAATTGATAGGTGAGCATTTTTGAATAAAGAATTGTCAAGTGCGTGAATTCGCTTACGAGGGCAAAGTGTGCTTGCAGGATGTTGGACTACAATACAGCCAAAGCAGAGACAAAGTTGTAAGTTAGTTAGTTAGTTGTAGGTAAGTTGTAATTCCTATGCTCAAGATTCATCCGCATTCAATAACTAAATATTTGCATTTCAAGGTACAAGTCGCTCGGTCGAGGAGTCAAGAAGTTCTGAGAAATGTCCAGTCATATTGTGTGTTATATTCGTTTCTCGTGCTGTTCGTGATCATAATACGGTTTTTGCATGTCTGTATTCTTAGTGTGAGAAATGGTAAAGCGTCGCCACCTTGTTGCCATTAAGTCAAAAGATAGCAACTTCTTTCCATTACGGCCATTGCTGGATACGGCCACGCAATTCATTGCCTGTTTTTCTTGCTGTTTGTATGTGTGATTTATATGCGATGAATGGATAAATGAATGAGTGAATGAATGAATGAACGATGGAAAAATATTTCTGCATTCGTGTAAAGAACTGGCCTTTCTGTGTTTTGCCTTCATCCCTCCACCTATACACGTGAATTCCCTCTCCGCAACAATATCCAAAACCAGTTTGCCTTGACCGGCGGAGGCGTCAAAATCCCATGCATCACGTCATTCTAAATCGGGATTAAACGTTCACACGTCATTTTCAAATCTACACCCAAACTATGTTACGAAATCTCACTTCCTGATTTCTTCCTGTGTGTTCAATGCATTGAAAAGGGTCAGATACACTGTTTGCCCTTGTCACATTACTCTTATTGGCCGGACACTTCGCCCTGTCGATGAAATACACTATCAAATTATGGATGATGACAACGAGTAGAAATTCGCGCAGGAAACTTCTGTATATGGAAACCAAATGACATTTCAGGAACGGTGTATGATTCATATTTCAATGGGGGCGTTTTTGGCAATAGTTACCTGCTACTATCCTGTGACCCCCAAATAGGAGAAGATACAATTTGTTTTCGAACCATGGCACTGCGATCAAATGTTCATCTCACTTATTGAGTGTGGTCAGAAAACCCCAGTTTGCAATTCCGTATCACTTACGAGAAGGAATCATTGAAGAGAGAAATGGAGAGTGACATCTTCTCCCATTTCTAGGTACGGGAGCACCAATCTTGTTCGAACGTAGTTAATGGTCATTTTGAAACCGGTTTTCCAGTGAAATGGACGATTGCGTTCAAAGACCGATTGCATCTTTAGTTCTCCAGAGTCTAAAATTTGTCATGATACTGCCGAGGAGATGATATCACCAGTCACGCTCTTCCATTACAGAATTGGCATTGCGATGCAGAGATCAAAATGTTGCTTCCGAACACGTGAAACAAGTAACACTTCGTACATGAGTGCATTTTTCTGGTAATAAAGTCGCTTTTCCATCTACTGCCAAGCCTATCCAACATATTACTAGTAGTGGTAACTACATGCCGTCGTTCTAGTACAGTGAAGGCACAATGCTTAATTCGCAGTGACAATCGTTCTCGCGTACGGGCGGAAGAGCAAAAGTTCGCCATGCGCGTTCACATGAATTCAGTTTGCACCAAAGACTATCCGATCCACGTGCGGTCAGGCTGATTTCTCTGCTCTCTCTCTTACAAACTACCGCTCTCTCACCACTCTCTAACCGATAATAGATCGACAGTCTGACGATGCTTGCCGATCTACATCCCTTGTCTCTTTACGGTTGGCTAAACAATTATTGCCGATTACGGAAATCATTCTAAGCACCATTATACTTCTTACAATTTTGCCTGAAAAGAGAAAGTTCGCATGAATGAGAATGAGGTTAGGCTACAAACCACGAGTATTTTTCCGGTTTTGGTGAAGAATTTGGTTGTGATATCATTACAGTGAAGATCGACTGAACATCTCATATTTACGCGCACTCATTGATGGGTACACTTCATGCATGTTTACAGCACGAACTTTCTTGGGGTTCAATAACTAAGTTGTGGTCTGTTTTGAAGCGTAGTGCAGTGGTGATATTGTTGAGTTCACTAAATTGACAGTTTCCATTCAAACGAGACAGTTGTTAGATAGTTCAGACATCCTGCTAGTCTCGAGAACGAGACATACCCTGACAATTGAGGGCATTGCAACAAAATATTATTTACATTTGTAATTTCTGGAGAAAACCTATAGAACAAGATGAGATGCAGTTTTAAAGGGGTCGCGACAGGGTTTTTGATGCCAAATTTAGATGAAAAGGCGAAAAAATCTGTACAGGAAAATCTTTTCATATATTTTCAAAAATCTCTCATATTCGAGATAAAGCGCCATAAAGTGCTTCCAACCAAAGGGTACGTTTTTTAACCACGCTTTATATGCAAATGATAAGAAAACAAATGCTTCCCATCCAGCAACAAAAAAATGAAAAGGATTTCAAGAGCTCAACTTGTTCAAAGTGCTAATACTATAATACCATCCAGAAATAACGCAGTTAACAGCGACATCTCTAATAATTGGTCTGTGAAAACTTTTCAAATGTTTCATTTCACAAGTTTTCCAAATTAATGTTATCTCATCCACAAGTAGTTTTAAATGATCAATTTTCTGGTACAATTTGTTCATGTATGAGATCCATGAAATTATATTGGCTCAAAAAATATCTTGTATGGTCATATTTGAAAGTCTATATATCGTTCCAAATTCGACAACAAAATGGCATTCATGATATCTCACAGTAATGATAGCAAGAATTCACAACATTTTCATTCTGACAAAAAATAGAGCATTGGACACAATAAATTATACGTTTATATATAATTGACCAAATCTCCTGTGTCGCCAGGTTATCTCAGGAAACACCTGTTGGGGTCAGATGCGCAGACAGAAAAAAAGGAATTATTTTGGCATGCTAAACTTATGATTTGCCTCCTTTAGTTAAAAAATGACACAAGGTGTCAGTTGTTCCTTCTCTCAATGCCATTTTGAAATTGAAGGATACTAGATAAATACTAAGTTTACAACTCGAAAAATGACATGTATTTTTCTTGTGTAAATCAATATTATTAGGATAACAAATGGCTACAAGTGCCAAAATGTAAACCGCTATGAACGAACTAGCAAATGAATGGAACCATCTTATCTTGGTTCCCGGTTCAGAGTACAAAAATATACGCGCATCAGAGACAGCAGAATCTACGAGCATCTCCACGAGGGGGCGATTGGGCGTGATATTCTCTTAATTACCAACAAATATCGGATCTTGATGAGTAAGTAGTCTTTGTGTTCGATGATACGATACAAGGAAACGAGAGAGATTGGGAGGAGAGAAGACGAGAAAGAGAGCAACGGCGAGGTGGCTAGAACTATATAAATTGTTCGCTCATCACACTCTTCAGTACGCTTTCCTGCCTTCTTAACTGTCTTTAGACAATTCCCCAACTGATCTAAGAAATAGTCCTTATAGAATGTCGCTCAAGCCGTGTGTCTGTCCTGTTCACCCAGAAGGGATGAGAAGAAATCGCTCAGCTGGCGATTTCATGAAGAAATACTTCGCCGCCGGTAGTTTTGATTCAATTTTACCCATCCATGAATTAATTTTAGGGCAGAAGACTACCCAGGACTTCGACGAAATGATGAAACTCTCCCCTCCTTCACCTTTCTCACAGTTTATCACCAGACATCGCGCAATCCTTGGTATTTTGTGTATACGAGCGTAATTCGATCCAAAATCTTTTTAGGCATTCTGATTCCTCCCGTCATCCTTCTTCTAGTATGGTTCCCAGTCTTCACTGAGTATGAACTATGGAATCTATACCCCATTCGCTACGATATGGCGCTTGTTATGTGTCTCGGTTCTTTCATCGGAGGTATGAAAAGCCCTCTAGTTGTCCGTTTATGGCAAGTCATTGTAGGAGCAACAGCTGAAGGTTCTGGAGCCATTGCTTTCCCTGTGATGACCCTTCTTCTACACACTCCATCCACTGTAGCCAGGGACTTCTCGGCCATGATTCAATCCGTTGGTAAGCGACTGTATGTGTTTTGACCTCGTGTTTATTTATTTTTTTTGAGCTTTAAATTATAATGAAATTTTCACATTCTCTTTTTTCAGGCATGACGTCTGCAGCAGCCACTGTTCAGATAATGGGAATTTTGATTGAGAAACACACTTTTCTCTTCGCCACCCTTGGAGGTTTCTTAGGCACTGGACTGTCTCTTGAGGTGAAATAAGGTAGCTTTCCCTAGAAAAACCGCATTTTTGCAGTATCTGGAACCAAATCTCTCGGGAGAAGTCAAGAAGATGGTCTTCGTCTCTGTCTTCTTCTCCTTCGCAATGGCCCTCTACCTCCTGAATCGCGAAAAGAAGCGCGTCACTTACGATCAGGTAAATATAACCGATTGATTCGAATTCATAAGACCATCATTTACCTTGCAGATCCAACATTTCGACGCAAAGAAGGCCGTTGTTCTTCTCTGCACTGGATTCGTCGGAGGAATCTTCGCTGGAATCGGAGGTTCAGGAATCGACATCTTCTCATTCTCCGTCATCACTCTGCTCTATCGTGTCAACGAGAAAGTCGCCACACCGACCACCGTCTCCCTTGCTGGAGTCAACTCTCTATTCACTTTCTACTGGACATATTTCAAGATCCACAGCATTGAGACGGTCAGTATTTACTGATGAGCCACCCCAATATTAATCTGTTTCAGCTCTCTTGGGAGTATTTCGCCGTTTGCTTCCCCGTAACATCAATCATGTCTCCTCTCGGATCCGTTACCTCTTCTTACTTTCACAGACTCACACTTGCCTTCTTCATCTACATTTTGGAGACTGCAGCTCTGGTATGTGTTCTAAACGAACCCCTTACTCCGGCAATGAACATTCGTGACGAATTTCTTCCAGGTCGGAGCCGTTCTCATCATTCAACCCGAGTGGAAACTGCTCACATTCTGCGGCGTCCTGATCCTCACCTGCTTCGCATTCTACATCAGTCTGGAAAGAATTGGCAGAAAGTAGGTTTCGTTTACTCTAGGAAACGAATTTTCGACCCAAAACAGAGTAACATGGTCATTGTTCCAGGCTCATCGAAATTAACGTCGCCATCTCTGCCAGAATGTCCAGAGCCACTTCTCACAATACCATCGCCTCTGCCGAGAACGGCACAAACCCCAAGAAGTTGGACGAAGACGAGCAGGAACCTCAGGTAGATATTTCCTACTCTCGATCTCTTTTATCAATTCCGAAATACAATCTGTGATTACAAACTGTAGCAATATTCTTTAAGATCATCTGGATCGGCTCGCAGGCCCAACAGCCCAACTCAATCAACCCACCCAGTGAAAAATAATTGCTCGCAATATTGTCATCTATGTACCTCTTTTCCATGCTTTGTTAATCACCTCACGCGGGTCTCGTGATAATTCCGGTTGCTTTTTGTACCATAGACGATCTGATAAACACCTCAATTTCAAAACAAGTACATTGGCAAGTGCAAGTCGAATTGAGAGAAACAAAAGGGCACTATAAACAGTGTTTGTTTCAATTCTTCGTAGAAAGTCTCAACACAAGAAGAGAGAGATAGGGGCAATATTATTCAACCCAGTTTCTTATTCCATAACATGTTATTATAGATCTATTTTGAGAAAGAAGAAAATATCAATGAAACACATGCCAAGATATTTTCGGACCTAGCAATCTTTACTGCTTGAATGTGTATGTCCAAACAATTGAGCCTGAATGACGTCGGCAATACAATATTGACCCCTTCAGAACGGTCATTTGCAAAAATTCTCTGATTTCTGCATCTTTTGTTGATCCGATCATGCGAATTGCCCGCTATTAATCAATTGTGCTAAAGATCGGCCGAAATGAGCATTTGATCTCATGCCCCGGATGGTTTGCATTCATCGTAACACGTCATGGATATTTCCACCCTTCACTATATAACGGGCTACACCCTTGAATTCCTTCTTGGCCGACGACCCACTATTATGCATGGGGCGAATTCGGCCATGTATTACATTTTTTCTATTTTATTTATCTTAGTTATCGTTCCGTGAATGGAAAAGCCTCACTATTTTTAGAACCCATGCTTTTGCAACTTTCACGGACAGTTAAACGACGACTGAGACGGATGGAGATCCGAGCCGCGAATCGTGTTATGACATCGAATGATACTGTGGGTTTGCCCTAATTCTATCCGGAATGTCCTACAGTTAGTCCCTGGGAATTACGAATGGTCCCTAATTGCAAAGTTGAGAATGCTATAGAATGTGCGTGGGCAGAGTAAGATTGACTTGCACCGCCAGATAGGTTCCCCTGTACCGATCAAGCTCATCGTGACACGAGATCAAAGCATGTTGCGAGCATGGGAACATTGGTAAAGTTCATTTCAGGTGTAAGAAGGGATTTTCTCTTGCACGTAAAGTGCAGACGGCTAACATTTTGGCGTTTCTGCAAAAGAAGATCTGTTGATTTTACAGGAATGTCGCCCACATGAGGAATGCCACCTAAACAGTTCACAACATCACGCCACACCGTTTCATGAATGGTTCGGCCAAAAGGACGGGTCATGAGCCAATAGGGATTCCCCGTCTTTTTTTACAATGGACAAATGTTGATCTGGATGGGTAAGCAATCTTTGTGCTCTCAACGACTATGAACAGTCAGAGCGGATATGAGAGGATTGGGAGATCCACAGTTATCCGGCTATATAATGGGAGGGCTAACACCGTCATTCCATTGCAGTAAAAATCCACAGCTATTGGTTTTCCATACTTTTCATTTGCGATTTACTATTCACATAGGGAACATAATGTTGCTGTAGCAGCAACAGAGCAAATCAGTGGAACGTTACTGCCTCGCCCTTATATTAGCGTTATTCTTCCTTGTAGAGTAACGATGGGGGCCGTAATCGCCGATCCTGAAGCAGGTGTCAGAGCTAATCGCTCCACATGCGAATTTCTCAAGAAATACTTTGCTGCAGGTAAAACAATTTCTCATTTTTCCGTCAAGAATGAAATTTGTTAGGACAAAAGACGACTCACGACTACGAAGAGCAAATGAAGCTAAGTCCACCTTCTCCATTCTCACAGTTCGCCTTCAGACATCGGGGAATCCTCGGTTTGTATTTTCTAACGACGATGTAGCCAATTTTTGTTGCAGGTTTGGTCATCCCTGGGATAGTCGTCCTCTCCTTCTGGACACCCCTGGCCATTGAATACAACTTCTTTCGACTCTTTCCCATCCACTATGACATGTTCATTGTGATGATCGTAGGATCCTTCATTGGAGGTGCAGCAACCTCTGTCTGAAGCATAACTCGCTATTATTTCGATTAGGAGCCACAGCTGAAGGCTCCGGAGCCATCTCCTTTCCCGTCATGACTCTCATTCTGCATACTCCTTCTACTGTGGCCAGGGACTTCTCGGCCATGATCCAGACCGTCGGTGAGTCCAGCACTCGAAAACAATGGTCATGAAAAATTGATTTCCTTCCAGGAATGACCTCTGCCGCATTGTCCGTGCAAATAATGGGAGTGCTAATAGAACGACACACATTAATTTTTGCCACCATCGGAGGCATGGTAGGAACCGTGCTGTCTCTCGAGGTATCAACCTTCAATTATAATAATTAGCTACAATGCGCTTTCGACAGTTCCTCGAGCCTGTTCTGTCGGGAGAAGTCAAGAAAATGGTCTTCGTCTCCGTCTTCTTCTCATTCGCAATGGCCCTGTACAGACTGAATCGCGAGAAGAAGCGAATCACATACGATCAGGTATCCTTTGTTATCGATGCAAAATATTCTCTTACCAATTGCAGATTCAAAACTTCGACCTAACAAAGTCCATCGTTCTGCTGTGCACTGGCTTCATCGGTGGCATATTCGCCGGCATCGGAGGCTCTGGAATCGACGTTTTCTCATTTTCCGTCATCACTCTGCTCTATCGAGTCAATGAAAAGGTCTGCGAACCCGTTCTATCTAGCTGAAAGTGTGTTTCCAGGTCGCCACGCCAACGACAGTATCTCTGGCCGGTATCAACTCTGCTTTCATGGTGTTCTGGGGCAATTACATGCTGAAGAATGTTGATCAGGTACCGCAATCAAGCTTCAACGTCTTCTAACTAGACTTATTTTTAGCAATCTTGGGACATATTCGCCGTGTGTGCTCCATTGGCATGCATTATGAGTCCTTTGGGAACCTTTACTTCGTCGTACCTACATAGACAGACACTGGCCTTTTGCGTATACATTCTGGAAACTGCGGCACTGGTTGGCATTGATTAGTTGTTGGACAAACTGTAAATTGCCATTTGAAGGTGGGAGCCGTGGTGATACTCCAACCAGGGTGGAAGCTTTTGGTCTTCTGCGTTGTTCTGATATTCGTCTGCTTCGCTTTCTACCTCACACTAGAGAAAGTCGGGAAAAGGTATGACAAGCATCTCCTCAGAAAAACCGTTCAAATTTACAGAATGTTGACATCTGGCACAGCCCTAGTAACTCCAAAGATCTCAACCAGCGAGCACAGTGAAACATTTGAGGCTACGGGAAAACCTCAACAGGATCCGGAAATTATATGGATCCGCCCGTCTTCAAATCAATAGTGTCGTGCAATACTTGAGTCTCCTCATTTCATATCATTCCTCAATTGTGCAATCTGCAACGGGCTTTCATAATTTATTATATGTACATTGCATTAAATTGATTATATTCTTAGTTTCTCTGCCCATTTCACGGTGCATGCTCAGTGTTTTCAGTTCGAAGTTTACGTCTCTTGTAGTGATCGTCCATCGTTTGATCTTCGAATTTTCTCCCAATTCGTCTCTCGAATTGCGGGTGCAAGTGATGTCAGTGATCATACCGGGGCAAAAAAGCAGAAACGTGTCGTAAAGACGGGAGTCGTTCAAGAACCGATGACGATTGAATATGACGATTGAAGTCCACTAAGGATTAAGAGATGCGAAGTGTCTTCACACCATGCGATATGAAGTGATATCACTTCCAATTAGTTCCTTAGATAGGGTAATTTCTTTGTCTAAACTAAAGACTTTCAGTGTCACATATACTTTCAATTATCATTAAAATTATCATAGTTTTGTTACAAAGAACAGCTGTTCTTTCCATGCAGGATATGGCAGCAAAATCAGTTAACCACTATAGCATATTGAGCGCATATACTGACAAAGCCAGCCCGTATATATGTATGTAGTTCACTTCATCTGCGAACTCAGTGATTGTTTGGCTGCGCGATCGTCAATAGATCAAATGATGTATTAGTCATCGAACGTCACGGATCTTTCTGCTTCCCTTGTATATAACAGCGGCCACGCGCCGTTTTAGCCTTCTCTTCGGGTGGGTTCTCAATGTTTTCCATAGATGTAATTGGTTGTCATGTGAGCATCATTGTTCTCTACCCCTTACCGTAAATCTTTATTCCAAGTCCAAGTCAATCATTATACCATTTGTGAACTTTGTGCACTAGGTAGTGATTGATAACCTATTGAGTGTGGTAACTGCTACACTTCGTAAGTTGACAAAAACGTTTCACCGTCCACCCTCGCTGACCATTACAGTAGGTAGTATCTGCGGTACGAGCATCTAACATCGAGTTATGAACTGCGTTTTTTGGACTGCTGAAAGGCACCGTAAAGGTATTCATGCTATCTCCTACATTTTAATTCCTTACAAGGACTTTCAGTTGAAGATACATAACATGGAATACATGCAGCATGGTTGCTTATCATAACGTTCTGTGCTAAGTAAAATTCATGCATTTGAATTTGTGTCGGCTAGAACAATATGACGGTTAAGAACCTGAACACACATGTTCTTTCTGCAACATTTCCTGAGAAATTTGGTCTCTTGACTCTGCGCAAACAATAAAGGGTTTACGATCTGTGCGCATTTTTTCTGTTGTCATGACGACGTCTCGAGGGTGGAACAGAGCAACATTTAATGGGAACGCATGTAGAACGATGTGATCTACGATTTACATAATTATCCAAACAAGGGCCTTAATTTGTGAGATCTGGCTCTGTTATCGTTCGAGTTCACGATTCAATTTTCCACTTCCTCTCAAGTATATACACATATCTACAGTCCAGCCCAATCCCGCAAGCGAACGGGGATCCCGGGGACTCCCAGTCCCCTGACATCCCCCCAGCTATTTTTCTAGCTTTCGCGGCATAATGTTCTGGTTTGTTGAGTATTTTCATGATTGCATTTCGCATTTTTGCTATGTTCAATGTACCAGCAAAAGTTCATTTTGCAGAGTTATTCATCATTGAAAATATGGAAATTTTCCGCGACCTCAAGATAGAAAATAGTAAATCACAAAAAATGCTCAAACTGTTTTGCGGTCGCGGAAAACTTTCAAATTTTCAATGATGAATAACTCTGCAAAATGAGCTTTTGCTGGTACATTGAATATATCAAACGATGCTAAATTCAATAATGAAAATACTCAACACAACAAACCAGAACATTATGCCGCCAAAGCTAGAAAAATGGCTGGGGGAAGGGGACTCCCCGGGAGTCCCCGGGATCCCCGTTCGTTTGAGGGATTGGGCTGGACTGTACAAGAACAAGATACAAGACTCATTTTGCAGTCTGCTTCGTCTTTTTGTCTATCCATAGCTTAGACTCTACACACATTATACCGTTTCAGATTCAGAAGCAATTTCTGGAAGAACATTCAAGACAAATCGAGAGAATATCTCAAATACCGTGAACACATGATGATGGGAACAGACGGAATTCGTTTTCTATGATATCACTCTCTCCATACTGTATCAATCTCAGCAGGTAGGCGGGACCAATCATCCACCGTTTAATTACCCGTGATCTCGACATGTAAGCAATCTTTGTGCTCTCGAAGATTAACGGAGAAATGAGAAGCGGAGAAAATGCAAGAAGAAGGGAAACAGTGAGATCTCCTAATGGCAACTCTTACCTATATAAACCGATGGCAACTCCATTTCGTTCAGTGCCTCTGCCATTGGTCTGCAAACCAGTGGTAGAAAAGCTCAATTTGGGGCTGCAATGTTATCCGGCCTAGTTTTCTTGGTTTTTGGGTCTGAATAATCTAGATTGTTTTAATTGCAGAATGTCACTAAAGCCATGTGTCTGCCCTGTTCACCCCGCCGAAGGGATGAGGAGAAATCGCTCAGCAGGCGATTTCATGAAGAAATACTTCGCCGCAGGTAAATATCCATCAATTTCCCAATTTCATGACTAAATCTTTAGGTCAGAAAACCACCCATGACTTCGACGAAATGATGAAGCTTTCCCCTCCTTCTCCATTCTCAGAATTCGTTACTAGACATCGCGGGATCCTTGGTATTTTGTGTATACGAGCGTAATTCGATCCGAAATCTTTTTAGGTATTCTGATTCCTCCCTTCATCCTTCTTTGTGTCTGGTTCCCAGTCTTCCTTGAGTATGAGCTATGGAACCTATACCCCATTCGCTACGATATGGCACTTGTTATGTGTTTAGGATCATTCATTGGAGGTTGGGAACGTCCCCTGGATATCTTTCACAGCAAGTCATTGTAGGAGCAACAGCTGAAGGTTCTGGAGCCATTGCTTTCCCTGTGATGACCCTTCTTCTACACACTCCATCTACTGTAGCCAGGGATTTCTCAGCCATGATTCAATCAATAGGTAATCGAGTTTCTATCGAAAATGTTCTTTTCATACACCGTCTTTCAGGCATGACCTCTGCAGCAGCCACAGTTCAGATAATGGGAATTTTGATTGAGAAACACACTTTTCTCTTCGCCACCCTTGGTGGTTTCTTAGGCACTGGACTGTCTCTTGAGGTGAGGACTCAATCAAGATCCATAAAACCATGAATTACAGTATCTCGAACCCAACCTCTCCGGAGAAGTCAAGAAGATGGTCTTCGTGTCGGTCTTCTTCTCCTTCGCAATGGCATTGTATCTGTTGAACAGAGAGAAGAAGAGACTGACTTATGATCAGGTCAATCCTGTCCTACATATGAGTGCACAACTCCCATAATTACAGATCCAGAACTTCGACGCAAAGAAGGCCGTTGTTCTTCTCTGCACTGGTTTCGTCGGAGGAATCTTCGCTGGAATCGGAGGCTCAGGAATCGATATCTTCTCCTTCTCCGTCATAACTCTGCTATATCGTGTCAACGAGAAAGTCGCAACTCCAACCACTGTCTCCCTTGCTGGAATCAACTCTGTGTTCACCTTCTACTGGTCGTATTTCAAGATCCACAGCATTGAGACGGTCAGTATCTAGTGCCAAAATGCAATCAATATGAGCCTGTTTCAGCTCTCTTGGGAGTATTTCGCCGTTTGTTTCCCCGTGACATCAATCATGTCTCCTCTCGGATCTGTCACCTCTTCATACTTCCACAGACTCACACTCGCCTTCTTCATCTACGTACTGGAAACCGCAGCTCTGGTGAGATCTGGCTGAATTATGATGATAGAATATAA